>JXTB01000459.1:167064-188188 GCA_002914805.1 Parasponia andersonii
AGAAACACTTCGAGCCCCTAATGGGTTGGTAGCTAGCTATCTTTGGACTTCATTAGAAAAATACACAACTTGGAAAATAGCAGCATTTTAATACTTAATAATATTGTTGAGAGAAATGCAAGTTTTACTACAAATTTAGCTTGTTATCTACGTATAGCTTACCGGAAGAATAGTTCGTCCAAAATATTGATCTTAAGACGAACGTGGGACCCATTAATTCCATATATTAACGATTAGAATAGACCATGATTTAAAATTTGAATATTTAAATGTGAATTTCGTACGATGGAATCCAATTTCTAACAAATCAAATGAATTTCTATTGCTATGAGACTGGGATTAATCGAATCGATTCATGTACTATCCCAGTCAATGGTTTTTGTAATATCGCCGATCACTGATATCAGTGTAAATTCATTAATGTGATGCTACTAAAACATCCGATTGATAAACTGTTATGACCCAAATCACGGGTAGAAAAATAATTTCACATATGAAAATTTAATAGTTGTTTTAGAAAAATTTATAAAAATATAATTTTAAGTATAAATTCCTACAATTGTGATCACCATTTTAGATATAGATTATTAATAAAATTTATAAAATAAAACCAAATATCATCATTATCCTCACAATTCAGGCATACTAATTATATAGACTGTAATACTGGCTCTTAAGTATTAATATAGGCCAAGATAAATAAAATTGGAGTCTTCTAAGTAATTATTAATTATTTAAATGGTAATGTATTTCTCTCTACTCACTCTGCTTGTAAGTTTCCCAGATCATCCTGAACACTACCTGAGAGGGTAAAATAATAAGGGGTGAGTATTTATATGCTCAATAAGAATTCATTGGTTACGACTAGCTTCCCTTTGAAAAGTACAAATCTTTCTCTTTTTGTACTTCAACCATCTAGCTATTCGTTATTCTGAAGTTGATCTGAGATCATTCTCAACTCTTGGTCTTGCCATTGACTTTGTTGTACTATTTGGAGAAGTGATATTGTGGCCACAATGTTGCCAAGGTAAGCAACTTTCTTACTCTCGAAGTATTACAAATTGTAATCATCAACTGCTACCGAATTCTTCTCATCCTCAAAAAGAAGTGCAGCTAATGTACCATGAGGTTTTCTACTCAAAGTATCTACTATAATATTAGTTTTGCCAGGATACACTACTAAAAAAAAGGACCAACAGTGTCATTTGAACCACGTCGATTTTCAAAAAAAGCGACGTCGTTGAACTCTCACATCACATCGTTTAAAAGTAACGTGATTGCAAGTTCTACCACGTTGCTTAGTTAATACCACGTCATTTTCCACAAAAGTGACGTGGTATGGGGCACGTACCACGTTGCTTATGTAACGAGCAATGTGGTTAGGCCACATACCATGTCATTTTTGCAGAAAGTAATGTAGTATATTATTTATTTAATACCATGTCATTTTCTACAAAGTGACGTGGTAGGGGCTTATACTAGCCATTTTATTAATCCACACCCACAAAATATACTCTATCACAATCGTCCATTCAAAACCATAAACTCTACTAAATCATCCCCCAACCCTAATTAGAACAAATTCAAAATTTTCAATATATTCTCATTCAAACTTTACCCATTTCGAATTTTAGGTATCTCTCTCTCTTATTTCAATTTCTTCAATTTTTAGAGCTTTGAAAATTTATGTAATTCTTTTTTTTTTTAATCTTTTAGATATAGATTCTTGAGTTTTCCGATCATTATCGACAATGTTGGGATGTGAAAAGGGAGGCAAGGGAGGGAGCGACACCGTAAAGGTTTGGACAATAGATCAAAAAGTCGGTGACGTTTGGCTTGTAAAGGTGGTATGAAGTGTGTGTATCATTTGTCTGATCTATTAGGAGACTCATGGTTGGTTAACATTTTTTAGAACGTTATAACCTGCACCGGCCGAGCACACAGGAGGAAGAAGATGACACATACTGCGTTGCTTCCTAGAGGAGTGACATGGTATCCCCCTAAAAACGACGTGGTAAAGCCCTAACAATTGATAATTTATGGCCTACCACGTCGCTTTCTATACAAACGATATGGTAAGTCAGTATATTATGTCGCTTTCTATACAAGTAATGTGGTAAGCTACTATACTATATCACTTTTTATATAAGTGACGTGGTAGATCGGCATATTATGTTGCTTTTAAAATGACGTGGTATGACGTGGGGCTACTACATCACCTATTTCTACGTCGCTTATAGAGTGACGTGATTTCTCTACCATGTCGCCCTATAGGTAATACGAAAAAAATTTTCTGTAGTAGTGATGATACTGTAGGTCGAAATCATAATCTTCCATCAATACAAGAAAAAGGGTCTTTGTCGTCGCTATAGATCAGATGGTCTATAGCGATGACAAGAATTAAAATATCTCCAGAAAAAAAAACTTCAATAAAGTTATACTCACAAGAATTAAAATATCTCTAGAAAAAAAAACTACAAAAACAAAATAAAAAAAATAACACTAACACTTTTAAACAAACATATTTCAAACTCTAAAATTAAACTATTAATAAATTTTATAAACCAAAATATATATTTCACAAAAAGTATATTCAACCTTAAATCAATAGATACTCGATAAAATTATAACACAAAATCCACATATTCATATAAATATCTAAAATATTTAATCCACATATTCAAAAAATTAATTAAATTACATTAGAACCACTCTATTGAAGAAAAAATTTGAAATCTATAATAACACAAACCAGAGTAACAACTAATCAAGGAAATAAAAAATTAGTATTTATAACAAAATATTTACGTAAATACATAAAAGAAAAAACACTACATATGCATATATATATATATATATGTATAAATATGAATATATTTTAGTGAGAGATGAGAGGAAGTGAGAGAGAGTGCAAATCGGAGAGAAAGGATGAGAAGGAGTGGGATTTGGAGAGAGTAAATAAATGAATGAAAGGATAACAGAAGAAAAAATATTTGAGTTTTTATTACACAATATCTATAGCGATGATATTTATCATCGCTATAGATAGGAAAAGCCGTCAATGGCTAAAAAAAAATATATATAAAAATATATAGATTAATTAGGACCATATATGTATGGGAATTTTACCAAGAATTTTTTAGTACTGTTTCGGTTAGTGTAACAAGGCTACTTTTGTCACTTGATAAAAATTTTATATGTAATATTAGTCGGAGTATTTGATAGGAATTGTTAATCAAATATTTTTGAGCATCTTCCCTAAATCGAGGGAATAATTTGAATATATCTATATATATATATATATATATATATATATATGGCCATCCAACCTAACATTATACTTCATTAGAATATTTCGCAAGGTCATTTCAAGCAAGATTGTATTAGATATAGAATACTATCTCGCTAGTTTCGTGGTTGTTCCTAATAATGATCCATTCTCATCTAAGAAACGGTTTTAGGGTCAGAGACTCGGAACCAACTAGAATTAAAATCTAAAAATGAAATAAAAAATCACACAAGAACAATTAATCATAGAAAAAATACAACAAACAAACACTTCAAGCGACTTTACTTACCAAGAATGTCCTTAAATAAAATAAAGAAGACTTACTTAAGTCGTCCATAAGAGTTTGCATGCATAATTTTTATATTATTACTTTTAATTGGCATTTTATCCGAAGACCAACGATCAAATCAAAAGAGAATTGATTAATATTTTTTTGGAAGGTACGTATAGTGCTGGTATAAATTTGATTCTACTATGATACATTGACAATTGCGAAACTCATACTTTTATTCTTAATTTTTTTTTAAGCTACACCTTAATAAGCAAATTAAGGCGGCAACAACCGTCTCGGCGAGAAAAATCTAAGAAAAATAATACAAACATTATATATAATACAACAAAGCTATTAAAATTTTAAGGTTTAATTAGAAGCAACTGCTTTTCCTTTTTTTGTTTTTTTTTTTTTTTTGGTTCAATAAAATGAACTTTTTTTTTCTCTTTATAATTGTCTAAAGTTTGAAGAATAAGCTACGCCTTAACGGCCGGCCACAACCTGCAGCCAATGTTATAAAGTCTGAAGTCTGAAGAATAAGCTACGCCTTATCGGCCCTGCTAGCCCAAAACAGGGGGTATAATACTGGGAAATTAGGGTGTTTGTTTGTTTTTGACACTTGATTTCAATAATTTATCTTTTTTAATATTTTGATTCAGTTCTAGGTATACTATTGCATATTTTTAGATATAAGATTCGCTTAGTATATTAGCTGATATATTTGAGTATCAACTAAAAGGATTCCCCCAAAAAAAGTAAAAGACATTTTTTTAAAGAAATTTTTTATATATTTTTTTTATGTATTTGCCCCCGGAAATTATATATTGAACGTCTCAATATATCCCCAAATTTCAATTTTTCCTCTAGAACCATGAAACTGTCATTGTGATAGGCAAACTTACGAAATATTACACTTGTACTCAAATTTACTGATTTTAGTCTTGCATGCTCATTTGGGTTTTCAACGATATTCCAAAATTATGACATCTATCATTTTTCATCTACTTTCCTGATAGAATGATGATTTTAGTGTTTTGGGGCACAAATGAAACATTTAATATTTTGAGAGTATATTAGGAGTCCATATGTCAAGCAACAATTACATTTATATACAAAACTAATCCCCCAGGAAAAAATAACTTTACATTTACCAGCATAAGAAAAAAAAAAAAGAAAGGGATTAATAATTTTATTGGTCATTGAACATTTGCTCAAGTCTCATTTTGAGTTTTTAACTTTAAAATTACTCATATTGAATTTTAATTGGTCGACTCTTATGGTCCTTTTCAACAAAAATGGAGGAAAAGAGTTTGGAGACTAGTATTAAACTTGAATTTTGTATAGAATTATCATTAATTTTGCCCTTATATATTCAAGGACTAACGTAACATACTTCCAGTAATTTAAAGACTAAAAATGATAACATTCAAAGTTTAGGAGCTGAAATAAAAAAAATTCTAATAGTATTAAATTCTTATAGGTTCATTTTTTATTTTACAAAAAAAAAAGATAACTAATATTTCATGCACTAAGATGACTTCCTGTGAATTGTGGACTGACTTCATTGACCTTTTCGTTATTTGAGTACGTCTTTGACTTTGAGTATTTATTGCCGTAATATATGGCGCTTGTCTAGTATTTGTCCATATTGTGGCATAGGCAAAGTCAAGAGTGAACTACTTACGGGAGCTATTGTTGTAAAAAATAATTTTCACTGAAAAGGTATATAAAAATAGCACTGAAGAGTAGTTGAGTCTTTAAAATTTAGAAGGAGAGAGAGCATAAATTTCAAATTTAGTTTTGACCACCCCTTTGAATAATTGGCCATAGCTTAGTATGGAACGTAGGAGAAAGCCAGTTTGACATTCTGGCCGTCCTTTGAGTAATACAGTCCTAAACTTGCAGCACAAATACAATCACAAATAGTGCTAGCTAGCCCAAGTCAACTAATCAATTTGGTTGTTTGGCAAAATCATTTTCAAACTAAAGTTTGTAGCCGTGGAAATGATTGAAAAGACTTCAAACGTAACTCAACAACGATCCAATAAAAAACAACTTGCTTCATTTTCCGACGGATCTGGTTTGTGGTGATTAAAAGAAATAAGGGTGATGTTTTTAGTCACTACGAGAAAACGTTCGGTTTGGTCTTGTACTTTATACATAAAGTACTTTTGTTATATTGTTATTTGCTAATTGTTGACCGAGGTTTTATCAACAACTAATTTAAGAAATTGCAAGAAGTGACTTGTGTATAAAAAAAAGTTAAATTAAAGCAAATTAGAAGACAAGAATTTTATAGTGGTTCAGCTCCAGAAAAGATGAGCCTACGTGCACTGTTCATCACTATTTTTTAAAGAATTACAAGAGTTCCTCTAAGTATCGTAGTGAGAGCAAAGAGAGAATTATAGAGAATATATAGTGAAGTGATTGTGAGATAACTATATCGTGATCAATAATGAGATTGAACCCCCTTTATATAGGTGAGAGTGGCTCAATATTTTCCAATTGTGAAAACGGGAAAGTACATAATCAGAAAATACAATTTCGGATAATAATACATAATCAAATAATAACTTAAATAGATTGGATTGCTTGATCTCCACTCAGAAGTTTGTTTCTCTTTCTTTGTAGATTACCCATTTGAATAAACTTGATCTAGTTTCCTTTTCTTATGGTCACACTTTTTCTATTCGGAGGAGGTCGCACTTCGATTAGAAAAGCACACATGTGATCTAATACATTTAAGTTGGTCGTTGACTTTCCTTTCCTGGTATTGACTAATGATGTAGATTTAAGATCGCACAACAATTGCCCTCTAGCTCTGTTAGTCCTCGGGACTAAACAGAGCTTCCTACTCTGATAAGTGTGAGCTTAATCATACGACATGGTGAGATCACCTCGAAAATTCTTGAAGAGTTGTGAAATCATGAATCGTATCTTTTTAGAACCATCATACATTTCCCTAACAGATACAACCATATATCACTTCTTCTCAGGAGATTGACAAGGCTCGAGGAGACTTCTCCATTTCTCGAGTAAGTGTAATGATGACGATGACATCAGCTTGTTGTTTCGTATGAAAACCCTTTCGTATCTCAAAATTTAATTGTTTTGATTTTCAAAAATCAATTCTACCGCGTAGACCTCGGCCATTAATCTAAAAAAGCAACCTCCTCAATCTATGGCTGGGATTAACTAAACCTTAGAGTATATAAGGAAATCCATTTTCTCCTCCTTTCATTTTCACTCGAAAAAACCCTCGACTTCCAAATTTCAGAAACGCTCAAGCCCAAACTGTCCCCAATAACATTCGAGAGCCTTCTCCCTCATCACCGGCGAATCCGACTGTTACTTTTTCTCTGGCAAGGTACAGATAAAATATTCTCTCTATCATTCAATAATTCAGAATTTTCGAAAAAGGTTGGTACTCTCTTTCCATTCTTTGTGAAGATTTTTTTTTATATATATTACTTTTATTTATGAAGAAATATAGAGACCTTGAATAAACTGTAGTGTCAAAAAATGTTTTAACTCATACCACCACGGAGATTCAGACTCTCTGATAAAAATAAAAGCCAATAGAACTATAAATTTATCGTAGAGTTTTTCATCACTTTGAACTCAAAGAACACCCGATCTATAGAAGAACCTAAAATTATTATCCGTTGTATTTCTATAGGCTTAACTCACGAACCAAGAACTCTAGATATTTCAAATGTCACTCAAATTTGATACAAATCTTGACTAGGTCAAAATACAAATTCAATATAGACGAATCGATTGACGAAATGTCGAAGAGTTGCTCAAATTTGTAGGATAGAAACTTAGACGAATTCATAGATCGATTAGAAGAACTAGACTAGATCAGAATAGACGAATAGATAGATGTCGATATAATTTTAGTATTTCTAGCCCCAAATTGCTCGCACATAGCAGGTATATTTGCAACAATAGATAAACTAAAATACCTATTTCTAGGTTGCACTTATGCTAGTTTTATAAATACAAATTATGAATTTACCTGTAGACCAATGCTCGCATAAGATTAAATATCTTCCATGTTTTCTTTTCAGATGTCTAGTAGTGAAGAACTTAGAGAGGGGAATGCATTCTCAGAGGAGTCGTAGTTCTCTGACGCGAGCATTGGTTCGATAGATCTCGACGACTACTTAGAGTAGAGCTTGAGATAAAAATAACTGGGACTAGGCAGAGCAGTCCTCACATTGGCGATCTTCCTCAAGACCAATGGCCTTATCATGTTAGGGACGCACCAGTATTTTCTGTAGGCTATGACTACATGCACGATGATTGGTCGTGCACTAACATAAAGATGAGCTATACCACAAACAAGCTCAAGAGGATTGTATGCGACTACAAGATTGTCATACTCCTTCGATTACCTACAGAATTCAATCGACCACACACAACTCGTCGTAGAACTGCCTCATTTTTGGATACAATTCTTAGATGCGGCATCCAGCTTCCTCTCCACCCATACATCGAGTCAATAGTCGACTATTACAACATAGTCCCTTTCCAATTAACCCTTAACACTTATACATATATGGTTGGTCTGTATATATTATACCATAAATTAAGTCTAGGAAATCCCACACCTAAAGTGTTCGCTTGGTTCTACCAAGTGAAGTCGAACCCTTCTGACTTCGGCTTTTTCTACGCGAGTAAGTAGTCGAATAAGGTGATCAAAACCATTCATGGGGCTTGCAATAATATGGAAAAATGGAAAAATCTAAGTTTCCACTTTGATTATGCAGATAATGGGTTCTTCCAAAACCCTGGTAGGTAGCTTTAGCTATAACTCGCTCCTTAATGTATTATACATTCTTCTTTATCTGATCACATTTTTTTTATCTACAGCAAACAAAGAGCGCCTCGGACTAAGTGAAGTGCAGCTTGCTGAGGTATACAAAGTGAACAACCTTTCAATTGAATAGTTTGATTGGAAGAAACTTCGGACGATGCAGAATTTATTCGCAAGTAGGTTATTTCCTAAGGGTGTTGCTCTTTCGTACTCTGCTAACTGTCCAACTAAACCTTTGAGCTTGAGGAAACAGAAGAAGCAGAAGGGAGTAGGTGCCTTATCTTCCAAGTCTAGGAAACAAAAAGCACCTGCTTCAACTACTGTTCAAGAACCACCATCCCCAATAGCTTCATCTCCATCAGCTTCTCAGCCGCAAATAGAAGCTTAAATCTCTACTATTTCCCTCTATTCGTCGCATTATATCCTCACACTAATAATATCTTTTACTGCAGATATGACAATGATTGGTAGTAGACTGTGAGCACCTCCAACTACTTTGGGTGCTCGATCAAAATCGAGGACCCCGGGAAACACTCCCCCAGCCTCCTTGAAGGAAAAAGAGACAATCGATGCTTCCAAGAAACGGAAGGTCGCTTTTGATGATGTCCCATCAAGCTCACCTCCACCTCCAAAATCAACAGCAGCAGCGAGCCAACAGGAGCCTTCAAAGAAAAACCTAGCTTCCTCCTCTACAGGGGCTCCTAGCAAAGCTGACAAGGACGAAGAGCTTCTTGCACTTTTCTGCCAACTGCCAGAGAAGGCAGGTCTGAGTGCAGCTTTTATTAATCGTTATACCTCTGAAAAGGGCTGGGAGCAAATGAAGCGAAGGCCAGCCAAGGTCGCATTCAGTGCCACAATGTGAATGCTGGCTAATGCAAGTACCGTCTTCTCTATTCTCCCTTTTTCATATGCAACACACTTTTCTTTTACTAACACCTTTATTTTTAGAATACTGCAGTTGTTGTTCTTATGTACGATCTAGTCCTTGGCAGTATGGAAAAGGGATAGAAGGTTGAAGAGATGACCCAAATATGCAAGAACCTGAAAAAGACTCATGAGGAGGAGAAAAATTACCTTCGAGTCGGAGAAGAAACAGCTGCGGGAGGCCCTGGCAAATAATAAGTAGGAAAAGAAGCAGCTCGAAGAATGGGTGAAAGAGCTCGAGAAGACCATCCCTCAATAGCCAGATGTCTCAAAGAGGCTAGTCATAAGGCCGTCGAAGACTTCAAAGCCATATAAGGTGGAGAACTCGAAGATAAGGTCATCGACATTACCATAACCACAATTATATATAACATCTACTGCGAGCATCCGGAGTTTGACTTCTCATTCCTTGGCACAGATATTTTCGAACTTGTTGAGAGCTAGAAAACAGATGAGGCCACTGAGGAAGTTGCTAACAGAGGCAAGGATGCACTTGCAGAGGTTTTTTTTTTTTTTTTTTTTTTTTTTTGGGTAAAGTACTAGACATATGCGGGCTTATCTCGTTATATCATGTAAACATTTTGCTCGCACACGGGTGCGGGCTTGTATTTATGAAGTTTCTCTTATCTAATTTTTATCAACTTATCCCTGCAAAATAATGTTAGAACACATCGAATAATAATATATGAATGCTTATAATTTATCTAAGTAGTCAATCACAAAGTGATTGATCAGTACGCTATTGTGATTTCGAATCCATAACTTTAAATGGCTCTTAAGCATTAGGATAGGTTAGGTCACTAATGAAAAACAAGGAGCATGAGTGATGCAAACGCAATATTATTTTTCAAAAATTACATGTCAAAATAGAATTTATAGCAATATATCACATCGAACTATGGATGTTTTACTTACTCACTTTTTTGTTCGAGGAGAGATATCGCGTAATATGATATACTAAGGCATGAAGAGAAGAGAAAATCCTAAGATTTTAAGAAATTTCAGAAATTTGCGATCCAAAATTCCAACCCCTCTAAATGAACATTTGCATAGTTCCTATGGAAACGAGTAAGAGATTACTTAATCTGATCCTACTGCCTCTCGAGTTTTATGGTATTCGAAGATGACCATAAAACTATAATAGATGAACCAAAAAAGTAATATCAAGACGATAGATCGAAGAAATAATGTCTTTTATTAATAAATTCAAATGACGAATAATAAAATTTGCCCCTAGGCTATTGAAGCTATATGAAGATATGTATTATTGATAATAACGCTGAAGTTATTCTATATTCCAAGTATGCTCGATTTTTTGGCCTCCAGTGCGAGCTAGTCCTAGGTCGAATGACGACGTCAGCGATATATGGTCCTTCCTAAGAGGGTCCAAATACACCAGCGCCATGCTCTTTAGTAGTAGGGAGAACTTATCGAAGAACAAGATCACTAATGTCAAATTATCTATTTTTGACTTTTGAATTGTAATATCGAGCAATATGTTGTTGGTATGATGCAACTCGTAGTTGAGATTGCTCGCATTTTTCTTCCAAAAGATCGAGCTCAACTCTCACAAACATATTATTCTGATCTTGTTTATAAGTAGATCGTCGTAAGGAGCTCGCACCAATTTTAACTTGGACCGTTGCTTCATATCTGTAAGGTAAAAAGAATAGACTTTCTCTAGTAGTAGTTTGTTGAGTGCTGCGATAAGCCCATAGTACTTCCAGAAGTATGTTTGGCCAAGCTCCTTTATGTTCTTCAAGCTTCGTTTTTAGGTTCTGCTTAAGTACCTTGTTTATAGCTTCGACCTGACCATTGGCTTGTGGATGAACAACTGCAGAGAAGCTTCTCTCGATGCCTAAGTTATTGCAAAATTTGCGAAACTCTTCATAGTCAAATTGTTTCCCATTATCAAAAACTATAGTGTGCAGTACACCATGTCGGCAGATTATAGACTTGTAAATAAAATCTATCATCTTCTTCGTAGTAATAGTACTTAAGGCTACAGCTTCTGTCCACTTGGTGAAATAATCAACTGCGACCACTACGTAATTCAATACACCTCATGCCAATAGGAGCGTTCCAATAATATCAATTGCACATACCACAAATGGCCATGGACTAGTCATTGAGGTAAGAGGAACATGAGATGATCTAGGAACAGTTGCAAACATTTGACATTTATCGCATTTTCTAGCAAATTCCATAGCATCCTTCTTCATAGTAGGCTAGAAATACCCTTGTCTGAGGGCTTTGTTCGGTAGTGCTTGTTCCTCAGAATGGTTTCCACATATCCCTTCATGAATTTCTCTCATAATGTAGTGTGCTTTTTCTTCATCAACACATAACAATAATGGTGAGCTAAAACTTCTTTGATAAAGTTTTCCGCCATAGATGATATAGTGAGCTGCCTTTATTCGAAGTTGCTTCGCATCGTCTTTATTTTTGGAAAGGTCGCCATTTTGTAAATATTTCACTATAGGATCCATCCATTAAGGTTTCTGATCAACTAGTATGGCTACTTAAGGCTCTACTTCAATACTCAGTTTTGCGAGGAATTCGACAGGAACCACCTTCAGCAATTCAACATCTTTTGTCGAGGCTAATTTGGCTAAAGCATCTGCTTGAGTATTTTTAGTGCAAGGAAGGAGTTGAATGCAATAAGCAGTGAATGCCAAGAATAGTCTCTGCACCTCCTGTAAATAGGCTAGCATCTTCCCCCCTCTAGCTTGGTAATCGCCGATCACTTGACAAACGACCAACTGGGAATCACTGTATACCTCGATCATCTCGACCATTATTTCTTGTGCAAGCTTGAGTCCAACTATCAATTTATCGTATTCTGCTTCATTATTCGATGCCGCAAATCTGAAGCGAAGTGCATAATGGATATTATGTCCCTCTGGGCTAATTAATATCAAGCCTACTCCAGCCCTGTTCTCGTTTGATGATCCATCAACATAGAGTTTCCACAATTTAGTTAAATCCATTGCAGGTTTCTCAGTTACTTCTGTGGAAAAATTGATGTCATAAGTAAACTCTGCAACAAAATCTGCAAGAGCTTAACCTTTAATCGCAGTGCGAGGTCGAAAGTTGATGTCGAATCGACTCAGTTCAACCGCCCGCTTGAGTAATCGTACTGACACTTCAGGCTTTTGGAAAACTTATTTCAGTGGAAAATTTGTGAAAACTTTGATGGGATGTGCATAGAAATATGGTCAAAGCTTCCTGGATGTAATGACAACTGCTAATGCCAACTTCTCCATCTCTGGATATCTCATTTCAGTATCGGGTAATCTTTTACTTATGTAATATATAGGTCGCTGTATATTCTCTTCTTGAATTAATGTAGCGCTTGTCACATAGTTGGAAACAGCAAGGTACAAGTATAACTTTTTCCCTAACTTTAGCTTCGAAAAGAGTGGAGTAGAACCTAGGTGTTTTTTCAAATCTTAGAATGCCTGCTCGCACTTATCTGTAACCTCTTTGAATCCTTTAACGCCTCAAAGAATAGTTGGCATTTGTCAGTTGATCTTGATACAAATCAGCTCAGTACAGCCAGTCTTCCTACCAGGTTCTATACGTCTTCGAGTTTGCAAGGTGATTGCATATCAATCAGTGCCTGGATCTTTTGAGGGTTAGCTTTGATACCTCGCTGATTGACCATGAAAACCAGAAACTTCCCAGATTCTACCCTCAATGCAAACTTCTGGGAGTTCAGCTTCATCTGATACTTTCGAAGAATTTGGACATCTCATCAAGGTACTTGACATGATCTTCAGCTTTCTTTGACTTCACCAATATATCATCAATGTATACCTCTATTGTCTTGCCAATTTGTTTTGCAAACATCATATTGACAAGACGTTGATAAGTTGCTCCTGTATTAATGAGTCCGAATGGCATCTTCTTATAATAATACAATCCTCGATCAGTGATGAATGAAGTGTGTTCTTCATTCAGCTCAAACATAGGAATTTGATTGTGTCCAGAATATGCATCCATAAAACTTAGGAATTCATGCCCAGATGTTGCATCTACAAGATGGTCGATCCTTGGAAGTGGAAAGCTATCCTTCGGGCATGCCTTGTTGGGATCTATAAAGTCAACATGTTCTCCACTTTCCATTAGGTTTCTTCACTAAAACTTGATTTGTAAACGAGTTTGGATAAAAAGATTCTCTGATGAATCCGATCTTGAGTAGTTTCTCGACCTTTTCCTTCAATGCGACATAGAATTCTGGATCCCTCATGCTTATTTTCTGCTTTACAGGCTTCTTTGTTATGTCAATATTGAGGCGGTGGCATATAACATTTGAATTAATCCCCACAATATCTGAATATTGTCATGCGAAGACATCCAAGTTTGCTTTTAGAAATATGACCAAATTAGCTCGCACAGGTTCTTGAAGCTTTACACTGATCTTTAACACCTTTGAAGACTCGTCGATTGGCAAATCTTATTGGCAAATCTTCTAAGTCTTCGATTGGCCCAGTTTTGACCTCACCATCGATTTCTCGTGGAACGAGTTCTTCAGTTGATGTTTTTCCTGAGGCTTTTTTTTTTGTAACTAGACCATCATGGTGCGAGGTGTTATCTCTCTCATTGCGAGCTTCAAAAAATTGTTATAATGGGACTGTGCATCATATTGGTTACCTCGTACTTCGCCTACCCCATTCTGAGTTGGGAACTTCATGGCGAGGTGATAAATTGAAGTGACTGCTCAAAGTTTCCTTAGAGTTGGTCTTCCTAACACAGCATTGAATGTTAACGGGCAATCTAACACCAAAAATTGAGTCATTACTATTGAAACTCTAGGATAAGTTCTAACATTTACCATCAACTCAATCATGCCCTTTGGCATTATGCTATTGCCAATGAATCCATAGAGTGGTATGATAGGGGATTTTAAATCACTATCACTCAACCCTATCTTTTTGAATGCATCATAGAATAAGATGTTGACAACACTCCCATTATCGACTAATACTCACCATAGTTGTGTGTTTCCACAGTTGATCTTAATGACAAGTACATCATTATGTGCGTAATGGACCTCTCTTACATCTTGCACTGTGAAAGTGATGTCCATGTCAGGTAACCACTGAAGCTTCTGTAGTTGCTGCTCGAGGTTCATTACATTAGTTAAGGGCTGCTGTCGAGCTTCTCGTACATATCTATCATGTGCCCTCCTCGAATCTCCTCCTATATGCGGTCCTCTGAAGATGGTTCGTACTTCACGTTGAATCTCGAGAGGTCGCTATCGATTTTCTTCTATTCTCTCATTCTTCTGTCTAGATATTGCCACAGCAGCCCTTCTCTTATTAATCTTTCGATCTTATCTTTCTGGGCATAGCAGTTATTGGTGTCATGTCTAATATCATTATGACATCGGCAAAAATTGTTAGGATCACGTTTAGCTCTATCTCATTTTCTTAGCTCTGGCTGACGATATTGCTCCTATTAATTTGAGACCACATAAATATGATCTATGGGTGCACTCAACTCGGTATAATTGTTGAATCATACAGGAGCCCAAAATTCTCTTGCTACTTTGGCTCGGGCTGCTTTTCAGCTGGTTGCTCATTCTTCCACTTCTTCGACTTCTTGTTATTGTTACTATTTGTTGTCACATCTTTGGTGGTATCCTTTCCTCCTTCTTTCTTTGTCTTATAAAGATTTTCATGAGAAGTGTAACGCCTTCTATATCCTCCTACTACTAGTGAAAATTTATTAACTTTCTATTTACAAGGCGTTACTTTTGGAAGATAATCCTGTAATTGTTTCTCCAAAATATGGGCCAATTCGAATATTTTATTTTCTTTAAAACTCTATGGATAACTGACTTTACTTATATACATGATCAATATATACATATATTACAAAACGAAACGTAGTAAATAGGTACTAAAAAAAGCCAAACTAAAAATAACTTCATTGAGAGACTGTAAAACATCCCAAAATACACAAACTAGGCCCTCACAAGTGGTCAAAATATCCATATGTACAACACAAAGGTTAGGCATCTACTCCAACTCACAAGCTCATGCTGTTATCTCAATCATTACCTACAACACAAGACTATAATAAGCTACAACTCAGTAAGTAAAGTAATAGATAGCATGTTGCTCAATGACATGAATTAAATGTATGATCGTGCTTACTTAAATGTTTCGGTATAAATAATTTCCTTTAGACCCTTCCCTGTCTTGTGCCACTGTCCGGTTCAGCACTGTACCTGCAGGGCTTCCTGAATTAATGATATCCCATGAGTTCTCCTCCCGCCGACTCTTACCACAGTGGGGCTCGTTACTAACCTTATTCCATCATTACCTTGTCGAGCTCAAGAGATAAGGCGGCCCGAGACTGTAGTTTAGTCTATTATATAACTTGGAGGAGGAATATTGTGGCAAACCTTTTGACTAATCCTGTCACACTTGCCCCTTTCCTGGGGCTGCTACTTTGAAACTGTAAATATTTATCCCACTTCCCCATAACAGTGACACAAAACCTTCTGAAAGTTACCTGGTCTTAACTTCTCTATGATATAATAGTTTCACACAATAATACTAAGGCATTTCATAAATCATATTACCCTTCTTAAACTTTTTCATAAAACATGCATGGTTATATGGTGTACATAATAATACCACACCAAAATTACCAAGCATATATATGCTGAAATCGAAATAACAATGGTCATACTCATAACCAGAATAAATGCAAAACATAGAAACATAATAGATACTTATATAGCACATAATTCTTGTGTTGCAGTGAAGTATTTTACTTACCTCGTATCCTGAATAAAAATGAATAGTGGAAAGGGTTAATATCCTCTAGAGATTGGTGTGCTATTCACCTGTCATAGTTTACTGTTATTCAAAATGCACAGTTTGCCAAAAGAATGTATCAAGATTCTCGAACAATACTAAAATTAGAATTTTCACGAAATTAGGAAACTTGATCTTAAAACGACTCAGAAGCATATAAATCACTTAAGTACTTGGTAGTCAATAAGTAGTATTGAAAAACTGTTCAAAGATATTAAAATATGAATGCTAGTTCATTAGCACAAAAATGATCCAAAATTGCACATAATTTTGTAAAACTAGCCCATTTGCTCCTAAATGGCGTCATTTCATTTTTAAAATATTTAGACAGCACCTCCCCTATTTTTAGGATGTTCCCACATAATTAAAATCATGATTTTAAACCTGCAATATCAATTAGAAATCCAAATTCCCACATATACACATCAAGAGGATCACTTAGAACAATCTAATTGCACTTGAACTCTTTTTCGGTTTCAACAAGTTTAAAACCGCTTTTACACTTGTGTGTCATCACAAGTAGCCACCAAATAAGTGTAATAGACAATAGGATCAATAAGATATACAATCCAAATTTAAAAAATTAGATTACAAATATAGAAAACTTAATCTATTACACATAAATACACTTAACTCCATAAATTACAAACTTTGGGACTTTAGGTTTAACTTTAATCTTCTACTTAAATTTTATGTTGCGAGCAATATATAAGGGTTTCTAGGACCATTATTCATCAAATAATAGCTTAGGTTTAAGAGCTAAAATAAAGGAAATTCACTACAAATTCAAAATCCAACATAAACCTCACCTTAACTAGTTTGAGTCTTCGCTAGTGTTCTTGCCTTCTATCTCCACCAACTGATTTCTAAGGCTTAGAAATAGATTTTTGGACTTAAAAAAACTTGAAAAAACCTTTGATTAAGTGGAAACAAGTAAAGAATTAAAATTAAAGGACAAGACCTAGAAAGAAGAACTTAGCAGAGCTACCTTGACTAGTTTTGGTCTATCTTGCTTTCTAGAGCTCCAATTTGAGTTCTACCACTTGAAAACTCTTGGATATGGCTAAGAGGAGTTGAGAGAAGTGTAGGAAGTGTTGGAGAGGCTCAGGTCGTGGCTGGAGAGAAAGGGAATGCAAATGACCAGATTTGGTCTAAAAGTGATACTTAATGACTAAGAAATGACATAACTTAAATTTTAAAGGGTATTTTGTTCATTACTTTCCATGTGTCAAGCTCTAAAACATCTTTGGCATAGTCACCACATTGTTGGTAACTCCTATACACCCAAGTGTAGCCAAAGTTGATAAATCCTATCTTAGAAAGTGAAATCTAGTCATACTTTGACTTATGATCCTATATCCAATCTTATTATAATTTAGTGGAACCTAGCCCCTTAACCAATCATTAAACATAAAAAGAAAGTCAATTAAACTATAATTAACAATGCAAACATAGTATTAGCACTCAATTATTAGAATGCACAAAAACGACATTATGCGATTAAGCTTAATCTAAGCTAGCTTAGTGCAACTAAATACGAATTAGTATCCTGAATACCACCTTGTGCTTACCTGGAGCCGACAAATAAAATGCTATAAATAAGTCCTAGACATTGAATTAAGCCTATTTGACGTGTTAAACACAGTGAATTTGGCTCCGAAGTACGTGAAAATTGTATTTTACCGAAAAACTACTATTTGACCAAGTTATCAACAAGTACGATCTTAATACATGTGCACATAGTATTAGTTTCATAATTATATTCTTTGTTCTTTTAGCACACNACAATGCAAACATAGTATTAGCACTCAATTATTAGAATGCACAAAAATGACATTACGCGATTAAGTTTAATCTAAGCTAGTTTAGTGCAACAAAATACCAATTAGTGTCCTGAATGCCACCTCGTGCTTACCTGGAGCCGACAAATAAAATGCTATAAATAAGTCCTAGACATTGAATTAAGCCTATTTGACGTGTTAAACACACAATGAATTTGGTTCCGAAGTACGTAAAAATTGCATTTTACCGAAAAACTACTATTTGACCAAGTTATCAACAAGTACGATCTTAATACATGTGCACATAGTATTAGTTTCATAATTATATTCTTTGTTCTTTTAGCACACCGAGCTCTCTCTCTGAGGGTATTGAACTTTTACACTGCATCGGGACACTTCGACAATCATTAGTGTAATAACATGTATGTAAATGCACATAACATAAGGAATGAGCATATTTTTATGAAACTAGTATTAATGACTTTTAGATGTCTAATATGCAATTAAAACATGTTTATTATTGGCTCTCTTAATTATGTGAGGAGCTAGATGTCACAAGAAGATTCTACTCTTAAATGCCGATAAACTCTTCGATAGAAGTCTTCAAGAGTCCTGCATTCTCGCTCCAACAACTCTTCTCAGAGTTTAGTCTCTGGTCGTACTCTGGCTATCATTAATGTTAGCACTCCTCCTTCAGGAGGGTTGTTGACCTTTGCCAAATCTGAAGTAAAATATTGAGACAAGATCACAGAGTTTTCTCCAGACCTTGTCGAATGGTCGACAGACTGATTAATGGAAAAGTAAAGTTCTTAGCAGCTTGAAATTGCCTCAAGAATGAGGTTTGAAGTTGTTGCTGGGACGAGATTGAACCAGGCTGAAGTCCACAGAACTACTTCTTCGCTGCACCTATGAGGATTATAGCAAAATACCTACAACGTGCAAGGTTGTCAACTCGGTGGAGCTCCATCAGGCCGTTGAAGTGATCCATATGGTCCTGTGGATCAGTTTTTCTATCAAATGTGTTTATGATGGGAAGTTTGAATCCAGTAGGAAGTGTAGTAGCTCGACTTCTTCATTGAATGGTGAGTGACGATATCCATCCGTGAGCTCATCATCCTATCCAGCAAGTGCATCTAATGCGATCCTCAAATTATGAACATCAATGTTAGGAAGAAGCGCATTATCTCTTACTGGTAGTAGGAGTGGTCTTTGGTCACTCTTATCACGACATATGGCAGGTTGATTAGGTAGGGTCTACAACAACCTTTGTGAAGATTCTACTAAAATAGTTCGACGTGATGGAGTTTGGTTGTTATAATGTGATGTGGATCACTCATGACTACCTCTTTGACGTCGATGTTCCAGATGTTGTCTTAGGTCTACAGAGATTTGCCTTGGCTCCATGCTAATTCTTTTGAAAATGCTTCTCGATTGATGATTTTGCTCGTTGCTCAGATGATCACGATTGACGGGAGCTCTCCAAGAGGATTGTCCACGATCATGGTCTGTGCTCGAACTCCTAGTACCGGATTCCTATGGTAAATCTACAACTTTACCCTTTCCCTTAGAAGTGCAATCTGTATGTTGCTCTTGCTAGGTTCTGGGCTGGTTGTGATTTCCCACTTCTTCAATTTGAATTCCCTTTTCGGGTTGTTGAGTAGGGCGATCTCTGGGATGTTCGTGCTATAATGGAGTGACCATCTGTCCTTCAGCAAGTCACTTTAGAGAATCATTGATCTGAATGGTGATTTGTTGAAGGTTTGCAAGAGCATCCTCTACGCCATTTTATCTTTGAACGATATTCTCCCCATGTGCAGTGACAACTGGTTGATCCTGAGTAGGATTAACCTGTACAGCAGCAGCACTTTGAGGTTGACTATGGCTAATTCTAGCGTTTCTAGTAATGTTTCTAGTATTTTTTATTGTTGAAGAAGTAAAATTGATGAACATTTTGCTGGAATAGCCCTCTTTCTAGTATCAATTGTTGACGGAGATTTTGTCAATAACTAATTTAGAAAATTACAAGATGTGACTTATGTGTGAAAATAGTTGATAAATTAAAGTAAATAAGGAGACAAGAATTTTATAGTGGTTTATCCTCAAAAAAGATGAGCCTATGCCCACTGTTCTTCACTATTTTCTGGAGAATTACAAAAGTTTCTCTAAGTCTCAAGGTGAGAGAGAATTACATAGAATGTGTAGTGAAGTGATTGTGAGATAATTGTGTCATGGTTAATAATGAGACTAAACTCCCTTTATATAGTTGAGGATGGCTCAATATTTCTCAATTGTGAAAATGGGAAAGTACATAATCAGAAAATACAACTTCAGATAATTATACAAAATTGGGTAATAACTTAAATAGAATGGATTGTTTGATCTCCACTCAGAAGCTTGTTTCATTTTTTTTTAGATTACTCATTTGAAGGAGCTTGATCTAGTTTTCTTTTCTTATTGTCGCACTTTATTCATTCGGAAGAGGTCGTACTTCGATCAGAAAAGCACACATGCGACCTAATACATTTAACTTGGTCGTTGACTTTCCTTTCCTAGCATTGACTAATGATGTAGATGTAAGATCGCACAATACTAATCAATTAATACCTTCTTGATCTCCCTTGTAACTTTGAGGTTCCTTATGTTGAAAACCACTCTGCCTTCTTATACCAATACTCCGACCAATTCAGGGGGTTAGAGTTAGATAAGAAATTTTCGTTATATATAAGTTAGTAATTTTAATTTAATAAGAGTAAAGCTACAAATTTTTGTAAATTACCTAGAAAAAAATGTGTCATCAGTGTAATTGGATAATAATTAGCTTTCTTCACTTTTACTCCCACTTATTAATTGTCATCTTAAAATTCACTTTATTCAGGTTATAAATCTAGAAAAAAGTATGATGATAGTACATTAGTCAAATTATGTTTTTAAAATAATTTTTCAGAATGTGTAGGACTAGCTTTACAAATGATATTTATTATAGCATTAGAGAATGATTGATATTCGTTATCCACCAAAGCATATGTAAAGGAATTAAAAAAGAACAATGAGCCTGCGTTGATAATGAATTAAAAATAAGCAATAGAACTATCATTTTTATTTGAAACCCAATAAATCGTTACATCACAAAATTGTTTTTATCTCCATCTCCCCAAATCAGTTAAGCCCTGATCTATTCGTTTACCTGCATAATTTTCAAAAAGG
>JXTB01000459.1:188865-213101 GCA_002914805.1 Parasponia andersonii
GAATAATTTAATTTAGACATAATGAAATAAAGAATATAATGTCTCCCACATATGAACTCATCATACGAATAATTCTTTATTACTCATTTCATATCTAGGAATCTTTTAGATGTTTATATAAGATAAACATACACATCACATGTATATCAATGAGACATAAATGAAAGAGAAATTTATAATATGGAATTTATTAATAACAAATAAATACTAAATAATTTAATAAATATTGTTTATAATGTCTAAATAATAAACTGCTTTATAGAACATTATTCCAATAATCTCCCACTTGACCTTTAAAGAAGATGTGATATATCACGTAGTCTCATTCCTTATAGGTATTCCTCAAATACTTTGGTAGCCAAAGATTTGGTAAAATGATCAATAAGGTTCTCTACAGACACTATCTTACTCACTATCACGTCTCTTCTTTGAACAATTTCACTAAGTACATGATATTTCCTCTCTATATGTTTTCTCCTTTTGTGGCTTCTAGGCTCTTTGGAGTTAGCAACTACTCCACTGTTATCACAGTAAAGTGTCATAGGTTGCTGTGCTCCAGGTACTACCTCAAGATCCAAAAGAAAATTACGAAGCTAGTCCGCCTCTTTAGCTGCTTCAGAAGCTGCCACATATTCGGCTTCCATGGTTGAATCTGTAACACAAGATTACTTGATACTCCTTCATATAACGGCTCCACCACCAAGGATAAAGACTGAACCAAAGGTTGATCTTCTAGAGTCTTTATCAGATTGAAAATCCGAATTAGTATATCCAATAGGTGTTAGATCTTTTCCAGAATATACAAGCATATGATTTCTAGTTCTCCAAAGATACTTTAGAATATGTTGACTGCACCCCAATGTTCAGGTCCTGGATTGGATTGGTAACGGCTTACAATCCCAACATCATAACAAATATTTGGTCTTGTGCGAAGCATGGCATACATGAGACTTCCCACTGCTGAAGCATAAGGAATATTTCTTATCTGTTCCTTCTCTTTTTCTGTCTTAGGAAAATTCTCATTAGACAGAGTAATTCCTTTACGAAAGGGTGTTAAACCTTTCTTAGAATTATACATTATAATTCTTACCAGTATTTTGTCTATATATAAAGCTTGTGATAAAGCTATGTGTTTGTTCTTTTTGTCTCGTAGAATCTGTATTCTTAGAACATAGCAAGTTTCACCAAGTCCTTCATATCAAATTGTTGTGCTAACCAGAGTTTCACTGATGATAATGATCCAACATTATTCTCAATGATTAGAATATCATCAACATACAATACAAGAAAAATCACTTTGTTATCTTGAATTCTTTTATAGACACATAGTTTATCTATGTTTCGTTCAAAACTATAAGACTTAATTGGTTCATCAAATCTTATATTCCATGATCTAGATCCATGCTTGAGTCTATAAATAGATCCCTTAAGTTCACAAACTTTTCTTTCTTGACTCTTTTCAACGAATCCCTCTGGTTGTATCATATAGATATGTTCATCAAGATTGTCATTCAGGAATGCAGTCTTGACGTCTATTTGCCATATCTCATAATCAAGAGAAGCAGTAATGGATAAGAGTATGCAAATAGACTTGATCATAGCTACAGGAGAAAAGGTTTCTTCATAATCGATACATTCTTTCTGTGTATAACCCTTTGCAACTAACCTTGCCTTGAAAGTCTCCACTTTCCTATTTATTCCTCTCTTTCTCTTATAGACCCACTTACACCTAATGAGTTTTATTCCTTCAGTTGGATCCATAAGTTCCCAGACTTTATTAGAGTACATATTTTGGATTCTATTGCCTTTTGCTAGAGATCTTTATCAACATCATCCATTGCCTCATTGTAGGTGTAAGGATCAGATTCTTGGTCACAAGACTCTCCTATTCCCAAGTATTTTTCAGGTTATCTCACAACTTTCCCGCTACGATGAGGATCTGATGTTTGTTGAGTTTCAAGTGATTTATCTTTTTTAAGTGCTTTCTCTATCTTATCTTCTATAGATGAGCTGATAACATCATCAGTTAATTCTTCTAGCTAGAACTAACTTACTTTTTGGCTTGATATCTTTCATATAGTTTTCTTCCAAGAAAGTAGCATTTGTACTCATAAACACTTTCTTTTCTTCAGTACTATAGAAATAATACCCTCTATTTCCTTTTGGTGACACAATTCAGATCGTGATTCCAACTTAGTCGTTTTCCCTTTTAACACGTATACTACCCACTTTCTTGGTTGTACCTACAACAAAGATTCAAATTTAGATTTTGGTAGCCATATAACTTTGGGTCCTTGGGGGTTAGTCTTTGAATTCTTTAGTACCTATTGTTATTTAACACCAAAATATGCATTTTTCTTGATAGAGCAAGAAAAACTTGTATGTCTATTTTGGTTGTAATAAGTACATGTATATTTTGAGTTATTATTAGATGTTGCTTTGACAAAATAATTTTTGAGATACTTTTGTTTTACAAATGGTTTGTATCCTATATCTTCTTTGTTAAAAACACATCTTTGTCCACCAAGTATTAAATCAAAATTCTTCTTTCCGTTGGTGAAAGTGTGGATAATATTGGTTAAATCCAAAACTTTTTCTTTTGAGGAAATATTTTCATTTTTCAAGGATTCGTATAAAACACAATTCAAAATAACTTTCTTTTCTTTTGAAAATTCCTCAAGTTCTTTTGATAAAAAAGATAATTGCTTCTTGAGAGCACTATTTTTCAAAACAAGTAGTTTGTAGTTATCATGTAATTTATGAAAATCATCAAGTAGCTTATTGTATAATAACTCTTCTTCATCACTATCATTTTCAAAATCACTACTATCATTAAAATCATTAAATGAGTCATTATCAAGTTCAAGAGATTTTTCCTCACTATCGATAGCCATGAAGCACATGTTGTTTACTTCTTCTTCAACATTATCATCCAAATTACCATCATTGCTATCATCCTAAGTAGTTTTGATTTCTTCTTCTTGCATGGAAGATTTGAGAGTAATGACTTTCTTTTCCTTATTTTTCTCCTCATCTTCTTCATCACTTTCTTTTATTTGACTTGTGATGGCATATGAGCTTTTAAGTATTTTCCATATTTCATGAGCATTGGTAGCTAATTGAACATTATTATAAATATTTACATCCATACTACATAAGAAATAATTAAAAGCACATCCATTCCTAGAAAATATGATTTTGTCAAAATCATCATATTCATAAAACTATTTTTCAACGAATTTATTATCAATTATTTTTCTAGGAATATATGAATTTTGAACAATAATATTCAATAAATCATCACCCATAAATTTAAGAAATTTAAGCATTTTGATATTTCAGATATTGTAGTCAATACTATTAAAAAATGGTGGTCTAACTAAAAATCCCTCATTTGAAAGATTTTGAAAATTATTTGGGTATGTCATCTCAAGATGGTTAAGTCTTTAAAATTTGAGCACCAAGTTCTGATACCAATTGTTCACTATTGTTAGCCCAAGATTGACAACTTAAAAGAAGAGGTGAATTGGGTTTTAAAACATTTTAAGAAACTTTTCAACTATTCAAAATATATAATCACTATTTTAAAACTTTTTAGCTAAATCAACAATAATGCCAAATATATAGCAATAATAGCAAGTATATTAAGCACACTAAATATCAAATACTTAATTAAATAGCTTGCAATAAAGTAAAGAGTGTAGAGATAGAGAAAGTACAAACTCAGTTATTACGAGATTCGACAAACACGACGGTTTGCCTATGTCCTTGGTCCTCGACAATTTGCTTTGAGTTTTCCACTATCGGATCAAAATTATGGGCTTGACAGACTCTTTTACAAACGAAGTGAATTCTTCTTAGGTACATACTAGCTTTTACAATAGTCTTGACTCCGGCTCTATCACGCCTAACCTCGAATTATTTTGACTCCGGTAACAACCTCACTTAAACGGATTGTTTAGACAATGGTATTAATCTCACCAACTCACGGGTTATTTATGACTCCGGTGAAAACCTCACCTAAATCGGATTATTTATAAATCCGATGGTAACCTCACCTCATACTTAATGGTTTTTCAATAAACAAGAGTGAACACTCACTCACAAATTCTCCTTACAAAGTAATTAATACAATTTTGGCATAGGAGATTTGTGAATAATGTACTATAGATGCTCCAAGATTGGCTCAATATGATTTGAAAGTTAAAGTTGAGTAAAAGAGAGCTTTTTGCACTTAGAAACTGAATGGGTATCAATGTAGGTTTGTATTCTCTTGTTCTAAGTCATCAAACTTGGTTCTATTTAAAGACATCTTCAAAAACTAGCCGTTTCGACTGTTGGTAACTTGCTGCCAAAATTTTGGTCGACCAGAAATAATTTTGGTGGACCAAAAAACTAGCCGTTGGAGTCTGATATGCCAATTCAGCTCAATGGCCATTTTTGGATTTTATTTTAATCGACCAAGCGTGGTCGACCAAAATTTGTCAGAAACCAATTTTTTTTTGTTTCTTTGAACTAATTTGGTCATTCTTAAAACTTCTTTTTTCAAAACATATTTAACATTAAGAAAATGTGCTTTTGAGAATATTTGAGCTAGATTAGAAATGATATTTATTTTCAAATAATCAATAGATTTAAAGTGTAGTTAATTCTTTGAAGATTTGTTTGAAAATTCATTTGAAAGAATTTTTAGAATTCTTTTGAAAGTATGAGTCAATGCAAAGAAAATTTATGTGCAATGAACTAAATCAAATACAAGGCTAAATATGAAATATACTCTATCTAAGTATGATCTTGTATCTTGATGGCCCATCTTCAAGCTTGATTCTAATAAGTCCATAAGCATCTATCTTTAAGCTTGATTTCTTGATTAATTTGAGCTAGAACTTTAAAACTATTTCACTACACACTCAAGTTAAATCATTAGTACTAAATCCAATATTTGTTATCTTCAAAATAATAGTGAGTAAGATTAAAGCTTTAATTTCCCAATATAGATCTGAATAAAAAATAATATTGATTTGAAAGACAACCATACTAATAAAAGAAAAAAAGCTAAAAACAACCAAAATCACCGTAAATTTAGATCTGGGTATACTAAAAATATTATAGATCTAAATCGAGCTACTTTCACAAATAGAATAATTATTTAGAAATAAAAGCAAAAACAAGAAACCTAAGTAAGGGGATCTTCCTCCTCTCGGGTGGCACCTGTTAAAAGAGAAGGAGAGAAACAAAGACTAATTGTATATAAGAAAGAAAGAAAGAAAGAGAGGGAGATAAAATATACTCCAAACAATTTAAGCCACTTAAAAAGTTGGTAATATGTGATCATATAACTATGCTTATAATCATACTTCATTCCAATATTAAGGTCTTGTCTTTGAATCTACCTTCGCTAAGTTTAAAAAAAAAATACAGAATTAGTAATTAGACATGATATAAGATTCCAACATGATTAATCCATGTACGCCTTGGGAAATCAAGTGGCCAATGTCGGTTTTACATTCATCATCTCAATTACCGCCTAATGGTCGTTCTTACGTTACGCTAATTATTTATTTCTCTGCTGATATAAACTAACTAATGTCCATGCATCATTTAACAATATCATTTGCACATCTAACATCCAAGGGTTTATTACTATTTCCACTTACAATCTTGTTAATTCACCCCATAAGCAATCATCTTGTGACTTTGCACGTGCAATCGTAGTGGAGGATTAATTTTTAGCAGAAATTTACCGTCTACCGTATGTTACAAAAATTTACTCGAAGACCAAGTTAGGGCAGGAAAATGCTAATGAATTTCTTTCTGGTCATTCTCTTGTCCTCAAAACCCAATTATTATGAAGCGAAATCACGCACAAACTAGAAAAAGAGGAATAAGGAAAAGTAAGACAAATTTGTTCTTTTAATGGGTGGTTTAATTAGTGGAACCATTAACTACTTGGAACATGGAAAGCAAATAAAATTTAAAAATAGAAAAGCAATTAGTTGAAGTAGAAATTTTTTTTTTAAAAAAAGGTCCTTGCGTACATAATATATCCCTGTTGGAGTAAGTTGTTTGTGGCGTGGTTCCACTACTTCATGGACTGTAGTTAATTTATTATTTCTTAAATGTCCAAAGAAGATTAACGATAACAGTAAAGGTAATTCATATAGCACGGACAACGTGATAACTCTTCTGTGTTCTTTGATTAAAAGGGCTAAAAGAAATTAAGAAAAAGGTTATTTTATAATTAGTATGGAAAACGTTAATAAGCTTAAATTAATCTGAGCATTGACCCAATAACGTAATAATTAGGCAGGTCAACTGGTATACAGTGTTAGGCAGGTCAAATCAGATAATCCTAATTCCCTAGCTAGAATCTAGATCAACGCATAAAAAAAAAATTAAAAAAGCTAGAATTCTGGTCCAATCGGCTCTTGATAACATTTTGATGAGGAATTCATAGAAAATAGTTTGTCAAAAGTGGTGGCCTCATTGGTACGTTTACCCTTATTTTTAGGCTAAAGGGCTCCCATTGTTTACCTGAAAAGTTGTTTTTTCTTCCTTTTTTCTCCCTTTTTTTTTTTCTTTCGGTTGAAAAAAGTTAAATAATTATATTTTTCTTTAAATCCACTATGGATTTTAAATATGCAAAGTGTCATTCCTAAATTGCGTAGAGCTTACACCAAGATTATAGTATGTATAATCATATATTGGATTTTATGCGGCTGGCTTTTTATATATACGAATGATCGTGAAACTCTTCAATTGTTTTTTGCGTATGCTAAACACAAACCATAACCTTCAGAATTAAACATTTATACCATTACAATTTTTTAATATATATACATATATATATTTTTACAAAAGATCATTAGAATTTCTTTCCTTTCTAAAGAATACCATTGATAAAAATTATTAAAAAGCTGATCCATATTTCAACTATGTTCGCATCACTTACATTGTTCATTCTCTGAAACAGATCGCGAGCTAAGTATATAATGCTCCTTTACGAGAGTTTATGATGACCCATATCATCACGAGTTTGATAAATCTAACGGCCTATAAAGTAACCAACTCTAGTTTAGCCTGTTCTTTCCGCGTCAAGTCTAGAAAGAACCTTATGGTCATAGTGTTGGATTAGTTTTCACCAGCTGTCCACGTGGCTCTGAACTGCTGATGTTGTAACTTCCAACTGTCTACATATCCTCGCTATCCCAAAGAGCTTTTGACTTCAGGTAGGGTCGGAGAGGCGGGGGAGGCCACCTGCAAAGATTCTCCGATGCTTAATTCAGTTGTTTATCTTTGATTCAGGGTAGAAAGATTTAGTTTTTCTTCGTATGAGTATATCTTTGTCTCTTGCTCATAAATTTTTAAAGATTTATTTTTGTATGCGTACATGCCTCCTTTCTTCGGGGATGCATGGCTCATATATATAGTCCTAGAACTGTGAACCTCATGGTTCTCAATCCTAGGACCGAGTACCTCTTCTCATCAGGACTTACTCCAGAGATCACGGGCTGAGATTACAGTGATTCTCCCTTTATCGTCGTGGCCTAGTTTCTGCCATCCCCTATAGCTTGAGCCTGTCAGGAGTTAAACTTTGACAAACCGCCGTTCTATCAGAACGGTTTGCCCAATGCGTGCACCTACTCAGGATCGCATTAAATGCTCTGTCTAGGTCTAGAGCTGTGAGTTGCTTCCCACTGTACTCTGGTAGAAGACCTTTGAGGCTCCCGACCCTCAGCTGTCGAGGTAAGAATCGGAGTGGGCCGAGTCAATCCAGGGTCTGGGATGGGCTCGGCCCTAGCCTCAGATAGCCCATGAGCCTATGCGGTACCACGTGCAACTCGCGTGGTCTTTAATTGGTCACTCTGGACATGTGTCGGATGGTGTGCCCCGTTTATGACCTGTTATGCCACTTAATCGTCCACGTAGTGTATGATTTAGGAATGGGTCTTATACCTGCCCCTATTTCCCTATTCGATGGATTCGTATCTATCAAGTGGGGAAATCGTTTCTCTGTTCCTCCAATTTGAGGGATACACGTGGCTTCCCAATTGCCGACGCGGAGGCACGCCATCCCGTATCATAATTTTTTCAAATTTTGAAATTCTGACGCTTTGGTCTTCCTTGTCTTGCCCTTCTCTAGGAAAAACTCTTCGGCTCCCCCTCTATAAAACCACATTTACGCTTTTTTGTTACTTTACCAAAATCTCCAATCATTCTAGTTTTCTAAAATCTTAGGGTTTCTGACTTCTCCCCTTACTAGAAACTTTTGCTCCTTTTGATTGTATCCATAATGATGGCCTCAACCAAAACTAGAAACTCTGCTCTGTCATGGATTCGGAGTTGGATTCGTTGAGGAGACAGTTCTGCTTCCCTGGCAGAGTTACATTGCAAAGGGTCGAGGGCCCCGCGGATTGGTACCTTCGGTCCTCTGCCCTCGAAGACTCTATCATTTTGAGGAGGAAGCATCTGGAATGGCTGCGGTTTCCCTTTCCTCCCTTGATCTATCAGTTCTTCACTCTGACGGGGATCCACCTAATACAGCTGGATGCTAACGGGGTCATGATCTTGATGGGGCTCTCCACCCTGTCAGTTCTCTATAATATACATATCGACCTGGAGGTAGTCTTTTATGCCTACAAGCTCACCCTCATCCCCAAAAAGAGCTCCTACCCCACTTTCTACCTCCAACCACTCCTGGGACGCCATATTTTCTGGGGTTTTCCGAGGTCGGATAAGCAATGGGACTCCCACTCTAGGCTATATGCTATCGGAAGGGCGTGGTGCTCTTCTTAGGTGAATGGGGAGCACTTCCAAGTTCCTTCATTTTTTCTGCAGAGTAAGTACTAGGTCATGATTTTTGGGTCTACATTCACCGCGTCTGTTAATACTCATGATATTTTTCCTTGTGCAGTCTCTGTGAAAGAAAACGGGTTTAAGCCATAATTATCGGCTGGACAGCTCAAGGAGTTGGAGGGGATCATCATCTTTGGGACCCGTGGGAATTGCCGACACATCCAGGCCATCCTAAACCCACATGTGATAAATATGATGCCTACGATGGTCTCATACCTTCCCTTCCTGCTAGATACCTGGGTCATCACAAAGCACCTGCAGAGCTAGTTTGACCAACCGACTCTGAATCGAATCTGTCGGGATGAGCAGAATCGCATCACTATGGTGGGTTATCAGGTTACAGCTTCGAGCCAGCTGGCAGGTCCCTATGACCTAGTGGCGCCGACTAGTCATGAGCTCGAAGAGGCCGTAAGGCTCGTGGCCGAGGAGTGTGTTAGGCTTCGTAGTGAGGAAACTGCCGCCCCCAAGAGAGTTAAGGGTGAGTTCATTTTCGTATTCTGGAGCTCCGTCGATCGGGTTATGGCTGTGTTCTAACTTTGTTGCTTGCTCTTTATAGGTTCTGATGCAGGCCTTTCGGCAGACCTTTTACCAGTCAAAAGGAGTACCGCTGTGCACAAGGCTCGTTCTAAGGTATCCGCTGGTCAGCGTCTTGTGGTATCCTCAGAGGACGAAGCACCTGCGGTCCCCTCTTCTGGTGCGAGCGGACCTCCGACTCGGGAGACGATAGCCATAAAAGTCATATATGGTAAAGGGGCGCCTTCGAGCCTGCCTAGGGAATCTACTGCTTTGACCTCTTCCACCCCCAACTCTGGTTCGAAGATGAGCACAGGGTCTGATGCTGCTTGCCCTTGTGGGGGGATTACTGAGCTCAATAGGGGGGCTCTGAGGTTGAAATCTCGGTTGTCTTCCCCTCCTCTGGTCCCAATAAAGTGGCGTCACGAGGCCGACTCATCCAAAGAGAAGGAAGGCCCGGTAGGGAAGAAGGGCAGGGCTCCCTTCTCCTCTGATAGCGATGACAACAGGGCCACGCTGACCCTCATGAGGAGGAGACGGTCTACGTGCGGCAGCCCGTCAGGGAGAATTGGTCAAGACAAGACCGAAAAATCACATTCAGGCAAGTGTCCAAAGAGGGTGGCAAATGAAACTGCCGACATAGCAGCAGTCGCCATGGTATTTTTTGCTGAGGATGTGCTGCCCCCAGTTGTCGCCGAAAGCACGCTTAGTGACGCCCAGTTTTCTACCGTCCCCACCACCGCTACTTCGGGAGCGTTGAAAAGAGCTACAGGAGCGTGTCCGATAAGGGGAGAGGATGTCTTTGCGGTTGGCATGGTGGAGTCGCATTCCTCAGATGCAGACAATGCCTAAAGAGAGGGTCCAGCTACAGAGCTTGAGCTGCAGGCCCTCTCCTTGGAGAACGTTGAGCTCGTTGCTGGCCATAACATTGCACAGGTTTGGCTCGTCTGGCCGCTACCTCCATATTTTTTTGCATCCTTGCTGAATACTGACCTCTTTTTCTTGTATCTTGTAGCTAGCCGCCGTCCAGTCCTTCTATTCTTCTTGCGTCAGGGAGCTGGCTGGGGAGTCGAACTCCTGTTTTGAGCTGGCTAAGCGGAGCGAGGCTGCCCTTGCCAAGTTAAGGGCTGACTTTGACTTGTATTGAAGCCTAGATGAGGCTAGGATTGGCAGCGCGGTAGCTCACACTCTGAGTGTCGAGAGGGTCAGGCATGAAGAGCTGGTTGCAAAGTTGGCCGAGGCAGAGGCCGACAAGCTCGCTCAATCCGAGGCCGTCAAGCTGGCCCGAAATGAGCTCAGGGACAAGGAGCAAGAACTACAGAATGCAGGGAAAGAGATGGGGCTGGCTTTCATTGCTCATGACAGGGCCGTCGATAACGCTAAAGAGGCGAGGAAAGCCGAGGCGAAAGCAAAACTGGAGGCCCATTCTCTGGTACGCAGACTCGACTAGTCCAATAAGATAAACCTTCATCTTTACTTGGATCACAAAAAATTGATGGGGTCTCATGCAGAGTTGTCTCACAAGCAAGGCAAAGACCTCGTCGACATTAACACTCTTCTGGTCGACTAGTCGCAGTGGCAAGCAGAGCTGAGGCTGGCAGTGCTGAGGGATAGACTGGCGGACGCGGAGAAACTGAAGACGAGGTACCAGTGGCAGGTGGATGTCCTTTTTGCGGAGAGCTACAGGTCTGGCTGGGAGAACAGGGAATTTGAAGGCCATGTGGAGGTAGTAATGCTAGACAAGTTTGATGAGCAGAAAAGTGTCGAAAAGGACCATTATTCCGTCAAGCACTACATGCAGTAGCTAGGGGATGAGATTAGATTGTTCTCACTTCCGGTCCACTAGAGCAAACCTCAGAGGTTCTTGGCGGTCAGCTTGATCTTGGGGCCTCAACTGGCAATGGGCCTGGCACGATCGTTTTGTCCAGCAATGATTCTGACCCTGGTACGCCACCCTCTGCTGGAGTTGGTCCAAGTGCCGAAACTAGCTGCGCTCCCCTGGCTGGAGGTAATTAAGACCTCTTGCTCTGTGCATTTGTAAAGTTGTCCCTTGTTCTAACCATCCGTTTAAATAATAAAAACCGTGTTGTTTTCCCAAGTTTATTCCCTTCTCTCATTCTTTTTGTTGACCGCATTTAGTGTTAGGTTCAAATGTCGTATACGATGCCATTCCCTTGTCGGCAGCGCGGCCAACATTTGGGTTTGGCCCGATCGTATATGATTTCAAGTTCTTAGTGAATTCTCCTCGTACTATGATCGACAAGATTAGCTCTGGAGATCGGGATATGAGTTTCGGCTCATCCAGTTTTGAGGATGTATAACCTCTATGATTACTTATCTTAGCGAAATCCGACCCGCACGTGTGGCTGAACTTCTCTGGCCCTAAATGAGAACGCACCAGGAACCAGCTCCAGGGGTTGGTTGACCACTATTTGGACCCGTTGCTGCAGAGGAAAAGGTCCGAGCTGGGCTCTCATCGGGAGCAAACAGGGCACTACCACTCTGATGTATCCATGTGAGTCCGTCTAAGACCTGCTTCTTATAAGTAGAGCTTCCGGGTGCGCGTCCCTATCGACCATCCATTTTATATTTTAGGAAATAATAAATAGAGTTTGCTTTTAACTTCTGTCTTCATGCCTGGTCTTGTACTGGACTACTTCCAATGGGTAGGCTCTAACTCTGCTCATTCCTAGTCTACGTGTAATTAAACCGCTCTCTGGGTAGGGTCTGCTTCTAACGGGTAGACCCTGACCCCTCTTACCTTTGTCTAACACATGGGTAAAACGTTCTCTGGGGAGGGTCTGCTTCCAACGGGTGGACCCTGACCCTGCTTTCCTTTAATTTTTCGTATAGCTAAGATGCTTATTAGGGAGGGTCTACTTCCAATGGGTAGACCCTATTCTTGCTTTCATTTAGCTTTTCGTATGGCTAAGGTGCTCCTTAGGGAGGGTCTACTTCCAACGGGTAGACCTTGTCCCTGCTTTCCTTTGAGGGCAGGCCACAAGTTTTGGCCACGTGGTTCTTTCTTCTTCATACGTTTTCTCGGACCATCGGCAAGCATTTTTTTTTCCACGATGTGATTCCCATAGTACGATCATTTTCGAGGTCTACTAGCAAGTTTTTGGTTGCGTAGCTCTTTCCTCTTCGTACGTTTTCTCGGGCCATCGGCTAACATTTTATTGCATGATGTGATTCCAATAGTACGATCATTTTCGAGGTCTGTTAGCAAGTTTTTGGTTGCACAGCTCTTTCTTCTTCGTACATTTTTTCGGCCATCGGCTAGCATTTTAGTGCACGATGTGATTCCCATAGTACGATCATTTTCGAGGTTTGTTGTCAAGTTTTTGATTGTGCAGCTCCTTCCTCTTCGTACATTTTTTCACGTCGTTGGCAAGCAACGTGATCCCCATAGTACGATCTTTATGAGGTCTACTGGCAAGTTTTTGGTTATGCAACTCTTTCCTCTTCGTACATTTTCTCAGGTCGTCGGCAAGCAACATGATCCCCGCAGTACGATCTTTATGAGGTCTGCTGGCAAGTTTTTGGTTACGCAGCTCTTTCCTCTTCGTATATTTTCTCGGGTCGTCGGTAAGCGACGCGATCCCCGCAGTACGATCTTTATGAGGTCTGCTGGCAAGTTTTTGGTTGCGCAGTTCTTTCCTCTTCATACTTTTTTCTCGGGTCTTCGACAAGCAACGTGATCCCTACAGTATGATCTTTATGAAGTTTGCTGGCAAGTTTTTGGTTGTGTAGCTCCTTTCTCTTCGTACTTTTTCTCGGGTTGTCGGCAAGCGATGTGATCCCCATGGTACAATTCTTGATTGCGCCAATAGTGCCTGGGGTCTGCCACTATGATAGACCCCTTTTCCATAGCAATCCAAAGGATAAATCCGTGTGGCAGAAAACTTGACCTGTTTTGGAATTAAGCTTTTTAATAATATAAGCATTTACATGGGTCTTACGACATTTACATAAGTCTCACACGTGATACTTTTTCAAGTGCTGAGTGTTCCACGTGTTTGGTAGGCTCTTCTCAGTCTTGAGTTCTTTCAGGACATACGCACCTTGTCAAGTGCTTTGATCACCTCATAGGGTCCAACCCAGTTGGAGTCTAGCTTCGATGAATTCTCTGTTCTGACCATCAAGCCCCAATCCCCTGCTTTAAATCGACGAGCGCTAACTTTCTTTGCATAATAGGACCTGGCCTGCTGGTGGTATGAGACCAAGTGGACCAGGGCCATATTTCTCATTTCTTCCAGGAGGTCTGTGTTGTGGCTTAGCTGCTGCTCGTTCAGTGGAGCATCTCTTACCACTTCGGAGCGAAGGGTCCGGAGGCCAATCTCGGTCAGGATCACAGCCTCTGACCCGTAGACTATGGCGAATGGCGTTCTTCCTGTCGACCTCTGCTCCGTGGTTCGATGGGCCCACACAATGGCCGATAGCTCTTCTAACCACCTGCCTTTAGCCTCATGCAAGTTCTTTTTGATATTGCTAAATATGGCCTTATTCGTTGCCTCTGCTTGGCCATTTCCCTGAGAGTAGTTCACGGATGAGAAGCTGAGCCTTATATCATAGAGCTTACACAGTTCCTCAAGCTTAGCATTCTGGAACTGTGTGCCATGATCAGTGTGTATCTCTTTCAGAATCCCGTATCGACAGATTATGTTTTTCCAAATGAAGTTAATTGTATCCGCCTTACTAATGGTCATGTAGGCTTTAGTCTCTACCTATTTGGTGAAATAATCTATGGCCAGCAAGACGTACCTTCTTCCCCTTGGACTTCTGGGGAGCTCTCGGATGATGTCCAGGCCCTATTTGGCAAACAGCCAAGGAGTTATATTCGAATGGAGTTCCTCCACGGGTTGGCGAACCTCTGGCGCTTATCACATTTCTTGACAAATCAGGCTGCCTCAGTCATCATGTATGGCCAGAAGTATCCAGCCATCAGAGCCTTATGGGCGAGGCTACATCCACTAGAGTGGTTTCTGCATGCTCCTTGTGGATTTCCTCCATCAGTTTCTGCGCTTCGACGGGACCTATACACCGCAGCATCGGTCCCATTGTCGATCTCCTATATGGTTGCTCCCCTACCATCGAGTATCTGGCAACCTTTAATCTAATCGACCTTACTTCTTGGGGGTCTGCGGGCAGGTTTCCCTATGCCAAATACTAGGTGATGGGTTTCATCCACCCCATGTCTGTGGAGCCGGTTGCAAATTCTTGGTGTGCGGGGGTCTCCGAGGGTTCCTTCATGTTCTTGCCCTCTAGGAGAATCTCTGCATGTCCAGTTGTTCCCCCGATCGACACGCTCTTAGCTAGCTTGTCGGCTTTCTGGTTCATCTCCCTGGGAATCTGTTCGATATTAAAACTGCTAAAGCGGGATTTTGCCCCTATTACCTTGGAGAAGTACCTATATAATCTCGGCTCTTTTACTTTGAAGTCTCCCCCGACCTAAATTGCGATCAACTGCGAGTTAGTCTTTATTGCGATACTCTCCACTTCGAAGTGCAGAGCCAGTTCAAAGCCTTACAGCAGTATCTCGTACTCCGCCTCGTTGTTCATTGCTTGGAAGCTGAGCCTCAAAGCTTTCTCTACTCTGAGTCCTATTGGGATCTGCAGGACTATCCTGATACCTGACCCCGAGGCATTTGTGGATCCGTCGGTGTAGAGAGTCCAGGCTGAAGGGGGGCGAGGCTGAGGTATCTGAAGCGGGTCGTGCAGCTCACCGAAGGATTTGATTTCTACCAGGAAATCTGCCATGACTTGCCCTTTCTTCGCCATTCGAGGCTGATACTCGATGTCATATATCCCCAGTTCGATGGCTCACTTGGTTAGTCGTTCCGATAGGTCCGGCTTGGCCAAGATTTGCCGGATGGGGAAATCCGTATACATGGTGACTGAGTATGTCTCAAAGTATTGCCTGAGTCTCTTTTTAGTATTGACCAGAGCGAGGACAAATTTCTCTGCCATACTATATTGCATCTCGGTATCCAGGAGCATGCGGCTTGTATAAAACACTTGCTTCTGCTTGCTTTCTTCCTCGACGAATAGTACGGCGATGATCACTACTTCGGACACTGCTAAATAAGCGTATAGACGGTTGCCCTCTCTGCTGTGGAAGGCAAGATAGGCGGATGACTTAAGTACAGCTTGAGATCTGTCAATGCCTTATCCTGCTCCTCCCCCCCAGACAATAGTAGAGCTTCTGTTTAGGCACTGGAAGAAAAGCTTGCATCGGTCAGACATCTTGGAGATGAACTGGCTGAGAGCGGCTATCTTCCCGGCTAGGCGCTGGACATCCCGAATTGTCGAAGGTCTCTGCACATCTGCGATCAAGGACAACTGGGTTGGGTTAGCCTCAATACCCCTTCTGCTCATGATGTGCCCCAGGAACTGGCTGGAGGACATCCCGAACGCATATTTCTTGGGGTTCAGACGCATCCAATATTGCCTCAAAATCTAGAAATAGTCATTTAGATGTCTCAGATGGTCTGAAGCTTCTTGCTCTTTACGACTATGTCGTCGATGTAGACTTCCATAGTCTTCCCTAGCAGCTCGGTGAACATTTTGTTCATGAGCCTCTGGTAGGTTGCCCCTGCGTCCTTCAAACCAAATGGCATGCGTCTGTAATAGTACAGACCACACTCCGTAATAAAAGTCGTGTAGATCTGGTCTTCCTCATACAGGGGGATCTGGTTGTATCTAGAGTAGGCATCCAGGAAGCTCATCCTGTTAAATCCCACCGTTGCATCTACTATTTGGTCGATCCTTGGCAGGGGGAAGCTATCCTTCGGCGTCAGGACGTGTGCTCCTGATTATCATTTTCGAAGGTGCCATCCAACGTTGTATGACCTTTTGTTCGGGGAGAGCGCGATCGTGAGACTCCTACTCTTTTTCTCACACTCAACGGGTTCCCACAGACGGCGTCAAACTATTGGATCAGTTTTCCCCAGCTGTCGACGTGACTTTGAACTGCTGATATTGTATCTTCTAACTATCCACGTATCCTTACTATCCCAAAGAATTTTTGACTTCAGGCAGGGTCGGAGAGGCGGGGGAGGCCACCTGCAAAGGCTCTCCGATGCTTAAGTTAGTTGTTTATCTTTGATTCAGGGTAGCAAAGACTTAGTTTTTCTTTGTATGAGTATATCTTTGTCTCTTGCTCATAAATTTTTAAATATTTCTTTTAGTATGCATACATGCCTCTTTTCGGGGATGCATGGCTCATATATATAGTCCTAGAATTGTAAACCTCATGGTTCTCAATTCCAGGACCGAGAACCTTTTTTCATCAGGACTTACTCAAGAGATCACAGGCTAAGATTACCGTGATTCTTCCTGCATTGTCGTGGCTTAGTTTCCGTTGTCCCCTATGGCTCGAGCATGTCAGGAGCGAGACTTTGGCAAATCGCCGTTCTGTAAAGACGGTTTGCCCAATGCGCGTACTTACTCAGGATCGCATTAAATGCTCTGTCTGGGTCTAGAGCTGTGTGTTGCTTCCTACTTTACGGATGGACTCGACCCAATCCGATTCTTACCTCGACAGGTCAAACTATGAAGTATTATTCCTTCTTAAACATTACCTTTTGTTTTGATAAAAAGGTGGGCAATTTAAAATTTTTTTTTTAAAAACTTTCTAGAACTTTAGGACAAAAGAAACTGCATGGCATTTTTTGTTAAAAGTATCTTTACAAAATGTACAATCAAAAGAGGTTTTCACCAGTCAATTTTGCCATCAGCTGTAATATTTACATTACACCAAAATATCTGAGAACAAAAATGTCGCCCACAGGTCAAGCTCGTCTACATCTGTATGATCATAGCGACAAAAAGGCAAGCTAGGCAACCAGCTAGTCAAAACCAAAATATGCCTCCTCATCCGCATCACAAGACTAAAATGAGCTAACGCTCAGTAAGTAAAAACTATGCATGCTTATGTATGCTTAAAAATCTCATAAAGTTCCCATTGTACCCTTTTCTTCCTTAAACATTTTTAGTTCATATATTTTCCTTAAAACTTATTCATAATTGGGCCCCTTAGAGCATTGCTAATCCCGTAAGTCGATAGGCCGTGATAACATTGGGCGGAAACTCTGGCCAAGAGTAAAAAAAATAAGGTGCGACCGTCGTGTGAGGTTTTTGAAAACTCCTTCCCTCATCAAAGGGGCATCCCACACCGCGCTAATCTTGGATGGGCTCGGCCCTAGCCTTGGACAGCCCATGGGATTATGCGGTTCCACGTGCAACTCGCGTGGCCTTTAATTGGTCACTCTGGACACATGTCGGACGGTGTACCCCGTTTATGACCTGTTATGCCACTTAATTGTCTACATGGTGTATGATTTAGGAACGGGTCCCACACATAGGTTCAGATAGTACTCCATAGCTAGCTAAAGCTTATATCATTATCGAAAGGGAAATTATATTTTTTATACTCTATATTTTGACACTTTGTTCAGTTTATACTTTCTGTTTTGGTTATTATCAATATTGACCCTTAGATTTTATATTTGTTACAAATTTATTCCTTGACACTAATTTAGAGCAGTTAATTTACCAAGATGATTTAATAAACTTATTCTCAGATCAGTTTTCATATGGTTTATTTTCAATTTTTAAACGGAAACTTAGTAAATTAACTGCTCTAAATTGGTGTCAGGGTATAAATTTGTAACAGATTTCAAATCTAAGGATTAATAATAATAATAACCAAAACAGAAGGTATAATTTGAATAAAATAGCAAAATATAAGATATAAAAATGATAATATCCCTTACCGAAATCCTCATTTGTCCAACATTATCAACAGAATTATTTATTAATATTAATATTAATATTATTATTAGTACAGACATCTTGACAAATTTTGTTCACAAATTTAATTGATGTGATATTTCATTATTAATTAATATTTAATTCAAACTTTTTTTGCTGGAAAATATTTAATTTAATTATTAATGTCTTCTTTTATTCTATTCCTGTTATGCCTCGCGACGATTTATCATCATATTTAGCATTTTCTTATTATTATTTTCAAAAAGTGATTCCTGTATAACTAGAGTTTTGCATAATCGTTTTTTTTTTTTAAATTATGTTTGCATAGTTTAGGTAAGTATTTATTGTGTCTTTTATACAGAGAGGGGAGGAGGATGAAGTTCGATCCCACACCTCTTACTCTTCACAGAGGAGTTTTTTCACACTAGCTCTAAGTTCGTGGTACTTGTGGTGGAATTTACATGCCACTTAATCTTGTTATATATATGGGGCATGATTTATTTTAAAAAATGGTCATTTTTACACCTCTTTGATAGATAGCAGATTTTATAATTTAATTTTATCAAATAGCCGTTCTTCTAGTTGATTTACTTTTTATAAAGTATATCAATTTTTAATGAAATAAATCAATTTTTAGAAAATTAAATCAATTGTTTAAAACATAAATGAATTTTTTAAAAAAATATAAATCAATTTTGAAAAATTAGATCAATATATTTTGATATACTAAATATGAAAAACAATCATTTTTCAAATATATTTCAAAAAATCGTCTATTTTTGAAAAATGTTTGAAAAATAGACATTTTATGAATTATAATCCACAATTTGGTCATTTTTCTAAAAAGCTCTAGGGAGGTAAACGAAGGATTTAGAATGAATCAGAGCAAAGTCAACCTATTTAGCCAATTCCTAAGTGATGTATGATGTATTTGTCAAACACTTTTCAAAATTCATTTTAAACATCAAACTATCACAGGCAAGATCCGAGATGGATTTGAAGCCATGCTCTGATACCAAAACTGTCATAACCGAAAATCTAAGGCCATGACTTTTAGTAAATTTACGTGAAAACAGTGATAAATATAAATTTTCAAAATTTTCAGAAAAAGTCAAGTACTTAAAATTTAAGTTTTAGTCCTCAAGAGTAAGTAAATTTTAATATTGGACCAACTCGAGAAACTATAACATTATCTACTAGTTTTAAATTTCCAAGATATTTTTAATTTTAAATTTAGAGAAATGATAAATAAGAAATTTTAGAAACTTTTTATTTAAATCTTTAAATTTAATGAAAGTGTTCAATTTAAAACCATAGGCCCATAGTTAAAATAATTTTCATAAAATCATTTCTATATCTAAGTACTTGATTAAATATCGAAATCATACTTATATATCCACTCAATAAATATACTACTAATGGCTAAATAAATTTGACTTAGAAAATGGAAAAATAATACAGAGTACGAACTAACTAATGAAGAGGATTGGAACTGCAAGTATATGCCAAATATGCTTGCCAAGCCACACAAATATTTATCACAGAATAATTTGACACCTGAAAGGGGAAGGAAGTAGGGGGGGTGAGCACGTGAATACTCAGTAGAAAACTCAATTACCTTTTTAGGAAAAAGGATTTTAGTCATTCTCAATACAACTACATGATTAGTAGTTCTGGAAAGCATTTTAATAAATATGGAGCATTTGAAATATATATAAAAAATCTTTACAGAAAATCATGCTCAAACCAAAACCAGATACATATTCAGGTTAAACAGATAGAAAACCATAATAAAACAAGTATAGTGCACATCACATAAATCAACACATCACATGAGTTCTCATTCTCTCATCACAACTAGAGCAACTTATATTACATGTATTGAGTGCTCTCTACCTGACATTTATCTCTGAAAACCGGAGGGACACCCATGTGTCAACTCCTACCGAACCGGAGCGGCACCGAATGCCTACACCTACCGAATGGAGATAGTCAGAAAACAAACCCCGCGCGAGTTTATGGGCTCTCACCGAAGGCGGGTGTGCTAGTCCGCCTACTACAATACCGTGATGTCTAAGACGATTCTCATGCATGATCGTATGAAATGTGCAATATATATAGAGTCTTAAATAACCATGCAGTGGTTTAACGTTCTAGATATACTCTGATTTTTAGTTAAAATCCAATTTGTACTTTTAAAATCCAAAAGTACAGTCTCTATGGTTTCACCAAATTCTAAGTATAAAATCTTGTATAAAATCATATTTAAAAATGCCTAGAGCAGTCAACAATATTTTACAAATTTATAGTTTATTAAAATAACTATTCAAATAATTAAATTCAATAAAATCACAAAATTTCATTTTTCAGAATAAATTCCAATTTTAATGAAAATAATAGAAAACAAGGAAATTGAATCCTCTACTTCAATTGAGTATTCAAATAGTACTACGGAGCTATGGAGAAATTTTGGCATCATTTGGGTACAGTTTGAAAGGTCGAGCGTCGCTTTAGAGCCTTTGATCGATAGATTTGAAAACTTAATTTTCAATTGGAGCTTCAGATCGTTAAACGGACTTCACCACTGAATTCAGAGCACCCAAAAATACTTGGTTAGATTTATAATTCAACTAATTTGGGTTCGGGTCAAACCCGAGCCCACAGCACGTAAAACGAAACGATCTAAGCTGTTAGATTTAGATTTTCTCGCCCGTCATCAAATATAGACAATATATATATCGAAATTTTTGTTTTGACGAGTAAATCACAAATATGAGGTTTATTTTACGATCTAACGGTCGGATTGAAAAATTTAAATATAAAATGAAAATAGCTCAAAATTAACAAAACTGGCAAAATTCAATCCGGGCTATCTTGAGTCAAAATGTATATACTATGTTGAAGATTATGACGAGACGAGTTGAACCCAACCAGTTTCACGACGAACTGTCGCTGGAATCCGCAGCGTTTTTCAGCGAGCTTCGAAAGCTACAGTGTTTTTCGTCTATATCCGGTGAACGGCGAACTTTTAGGCGGCGGGACCTGCAGCGCAGTGATCGTCTGGAGCTGGGCTCTCTTCGCCGACCGGTAGCGGTCATCATAGACGTCGAGAAGAGCTTCGTCGGAGCGACGCCGGAAAATCGTTGTTTTGGCTGGTAAATTGCGGGAGAGGAGAGAGAAGGAGCTGAGGGAGAATAATGTAGGCCACGTGTCTGCTCTTGAATGGGCAGTGTAATTTTTTTAAAAATTGCACATAAGTCCCTAATTTTAAAATTTTATTTCAAAATAGTCTTTCAGTTTTGCAAATTAGTCCCTCTATCAAAATTTTTTTCAAATTAACCCAAAATTTGAATTTTTAATTCAATTTATATAAATATATATATTTCAAAAGACTAAAATACCCTTCCAAAATTTAAGAGTTTTACATCATTCCCTCATTAAAAGAATTTTGTCCCGAAATTCAAATTCAAAAGAGGAACAAATAAAATAACGAGGGATAATATTCAAAAGAGAGTGAACTACACACTAATGCCGCACAAAGGTATGTGATAAGGACGTTCACAAAAGACATGGAATCGCAATATGACTCTTCAATAGGCATAAGGCCTCGATACAAGACCTAGGAATCGTCAACTCTAAATTGGTAATTATTTGCAGAAGAAGTAGTGTTAATCAGGACTAGAAGTCGAAAACACAGGACTTTTATAATCAGGACAATGATTGTTAGGCACTAATACAGTATAGCAGATCAAATGTCAGGTATGTACAATACCGTCTCTAGATCACAACCAATCAATAACACACTAGGACAATTCCATTTGTCTACAACTAAACTTGGTCCTAATCAATCATTGAGTCCAAAGACTCTAACAAGATTCCTTATCAATACAGGATAATACTCAATAAGGTCTCAAGTGGAAGACAATTATACTTATGTTACACCACACACAAGATAAATGAGTTCAGAGGTCAAAAATGACAACAAGAGTACAATGACATAAGTCATTTACCGTTCCTCGTAATGAGCGAGTAACAACCATGTACGCAAGACATTTCTAGTCAAGGACAAGACCAGAATCACTATGATTGGAAATCTCTAACACAAAAGCAGTTGGCACAACAAATGCCAATAGAACCACAACAATTCAAGCCTATAAAATACATGTATCCATATAACAAATATTATCCAAAAACTCCCCAAGTCTTTTATCCAAGGTAATATTATAGGGTATTAACTCATACCACAATTAAACTTAGAGACTCTCCAAGTCTCTTTGTCCAACATAAGATTATAATAACAATCCCAATTCATCAGTCACCTCCAAAGACTTTCTAAGTCTTTGGTACAAGGAAAATTCATATAGAAATGACTAAATACCAAATATGCAAATACAACTAGTGACAATATTACAATGCCCCAGAAACAAGGTTCCAATAGAATAGGTCATCTCCGCAGCGACGCCTGTCTTCTATCTAATCTTATTTCATTTTAAAAATCATGAACAATTTTTCAGAAATATCTTTGAAAACATGTGACACAAAATTAGGGACATATAGGAATACTACACCAATTCACAATTAAGTCTTACCTTAGATATAGGTAAACCAAACTTGAACTTCAAGTATTCTTTTTTTCTTTGTTTTTAAATATAGTAGCAAGAGTTCAATAACTCTCTCTATAGACTCATAAGTGAACTGATCCCTATGTCATCAATTATACCATCATAATGATGCTTGGATCCAACTCAAATCAAGTAATGAGTTACAAACTGAACTCAGTACCAACGAACTAAATGATGACTCTAATCCACAATAGATCATAATAAGAGTTTCCAATATTTCCCAAAGCTCAATACAAGTAAAGTACCATAAGTCATAATCACTTATTAATACCGAGAAGGAATACACTGACAAGATTGATTCTTATCATTATCAGTCAATTAATTTCATGTTTAACACACCAATTCCACCAACTATGCTGAGTAAGTAGGACAAGAAGAATATTTTTTTTTTGATATATAGTTTACTGATCAAACTATCAAGCACTTAAAACATAACAATTTCTTTTAAATCATAGATAAGTATAATAGAAATTTTTTTTTCCTCAAAATTTCAAGGCTTTTCAAAAATTCTCAAACATATCTTTAATATATTTAAAAACATATCTTCTTTTCATTAGAAAATCACATTATGCAAATAATTTCCCATGGTCCTTTATTATTGAAAAAAAAATTTAGGTAATATTTTAGTGAGGCTTCCTTTGAGCTTTATAGCTTTGAAATACTGCACTCTGACAATTTTATTAAAAACAATCTCAAAAAATATTTTAACGATAGGAAGAACCTATAAAGAAGTTTAGAAAATATTAGAGTGTGTCAAGTGTTTTTTTTTTTTTTGACCTCACCCAACTTGTCAAGCATATTAATCTATAGCTCATATATATTGAAAATCCAAATGTCTTAAATCAAACAATTTAGATTTTTAATTTCAAGAAAGATATCATGCATCATTTTGTACTACCTAAATCTCTCCAATACTTAGGTATTCAAAACCAAAATATTTCTATTCAAAAAATCAAATAAAATGTCACTCTAAGTCTCCAATATTAGGAGTTTCCAACACTCAGGATATCAAATCAATTTAACCACAAAAGTACTTAATTATCCAATTGAGACAAATAATGCAAAGTTAATTCCACTTAACTTACTTACCCAACAAACAAGACATTTATGGCATACCAAAGATTTAACAATTCAATGATTACTAAAATCATACATAGCTCAAATAAATAAGCCACATATACATAATGAAAAACTTGGAAGAATAACTAAACCATTGTAGTAAGACAAGTAGGGTCATGTCAACAAGATTTCATAAAGCTTCCAAATAAGTTTTCAAAATATGAAAGTTTTTAATTTATACAAGGTTCCAAAAAAATCAGCATAATAATTTTTTTTTCTTAATAAAATTCTTGTAACAAGATATCATACATTTGATTTTTAGGAATATATGCACAAATTTTCAAAAATTTATATGCATACTTCACTAAATTACACCAATGATTTCTTTTAAAAATTCAAACTTTTTGCCAA
>JXTB01000459.1:213970-268095 GCA_002914805.1 Parasponia andersonii
AAACCATAGGCCCATAGTTAAAATAATTTTCATAAAATCATTTCTATATCTAAGTACTCGATTAAATATCGAAATCATCCTCATACATCCACTCAATAAATATACTACTAATGGCTAAATAAATTTGACTTAGAAAATGGGAAACTGATACAGATTACAAACTAACCAATGAAGAGGACTAGAACTGCAAGCATATGCCAAACATGCTTGCCAAGCCATACGAATATCTATCACAGAATAATTTGACACCTGAAAGCGGAAGGAAGTAGGGGAGTGAACACGTGAATGTCAGTAAAAAACTCAATTACCTTTTTAGAAAAAACCTTTTTAGTAATTCTCAATACAACTGCATAGTTAGTAGTTCTGGAAATCATTTTAATAAATATGGAGCATTTAAAATATATATAGAAAATCTTTACAGAAAATCATGCTCAAACCAAAACGAGATATATATCCAGATTAAACAGATAGAAAACCATAATAAAACAAGCATAGTGCATATAACATAAATTAACACATCACATGAGTTCTCATTCTCTCATCACAACTAAAGCAATTTATATTACATGTATTGAGTGCTCTCTGCCTGACATCTATCTCTGAAAACCAGAGGGACACCCATGTGTTAACTCCTACCGAACCGGAGGGGCACCGAATGCCTACGCCTACCGAATGGAGATAGTCAGAAAACAAACCCCGCACGGGTTTACGGGCTCTCACTGAAAGCGGGTGTGCTAGTTTGCTTACTACAATACCGTGATGTCTAAGCCGATTCTTATGCATGATCGAATGAAATGTGTAATATATATAGAGTCTTAAACAACCATGCAGTGGTTTAACGTTCTAGATATACTCTGATTTTTAGTTGAAATCCATTTTGTACTTTTAAAATCCAAAAGTACGGTCTCTATGATTTTAACAAATTCTAAGTATAAAAACTTGTATAAAATCATATTTAAAAATGTCTAAAGCAGTCAACAATGTTTCACAAATTCATAGTTTACTAAAATAACTATTCAAATAATTAAATTCAATAAAATCACAAAATTTCATTTTTCAGAATAAATTCCAATTTTGATGAAAATAATAGAAAACAAGGAAATTGAATCCCCTACTTCAATTGAGTATTCAAATAGTGCTACGGAGCTATGGAGAAATTTTGGCATCATTTGGGTATAGTTTGAAAGGTCGGGCATCGTTTTAGAGCCTTTGATCAATAGGTTTGAAAACTCGATTTTCAATTGGAGCTTCAGATCGTTACACAAACTTCACGACGGAATTCAGAGCATCCAAAAATGCTAGGTTAGATATATAGTTCAACTGATTTGGGTTCGGACTAAACCCGGGCCCACGACATGCAAAACAAAACGATCTGAGCCGTTAGATTTAGATTTTCTCGCCCGTCACCAAATATAGACAATATATATATCAAAATTTTTGTTTTCACGAGTACATCACAAATATGAGGTTTATTTTACGATCTAATGGTCGGATTGAAAAATTTAAATATAAAACGAAAATAGCTCAAAATTAACATAAATGGCAAAATTCAATCCGGGCAATCTTGAGTCAAGATGTATATACCATGTTGAAGACCGTGACGAGACGAGTTGACTCCAACCAGTTTCACGACGAAACGTCGCTGGAATCCGCAGCGTTTTTCAGCGAGCTTTGGAAGCCACAGCGTTTTTCGTCGATCTTCGGAAGCCGTAGAATTTTTCGGCTATTTCCAGCGAACTTCAAGCTTTCTGGCGGTGGGACCTGCGGCATGGTGATTGTCCAGAGCTGGGCTCTCTTTGCCGGCCGGTAGCGGTCCTCGTCGATGTCAGGAAGAGCTTCGTCAGAGCAACGCCGGAAAATTGGCATTTTGGCCAGCAAATCACGGGAGAGGAGAGAGAAGGCGCTGAGGGAGAATGATGCAAGCCACGTGTCTGCTCTTAAATGGGCAGTGCAATTTTTAAAAAAATTTCACAGAAGTCCCTAATTTTAAAATTATATTTCAAAATAATCCTTCAGTTTTGCAAATTAGTCCCTCTATCAAAATTTCTTTCAAATTAACCCAAAATTTGAATTTTTAATTCAATTTATATATATATATATATTTCAAAAGACTAAAATACCCTTCCAAAATTTAATGGGTTTTACAGATAAATTGAGTTGAAATGAAATCTTTAGTTCATGTACAAAATCTGTTAAATAAAATCACTTGTAATTTTAAGTTTTCAAATTAAAAACAAAATCATCCTTATATGTCCACTTAGTAGATTTACTAGTTTTAGTTAAATAACTGAATAAGGAAAGTAAGATAACAGAGTATGAATACCCACTAAGAATTAAGAGTAGAATTGCAAGTACAAGATACGTTGCTTGTCTGACTGCTGAGAATTACTCCTTCAATTAGACAAACATCTGAAAGTGAGAAAAGTAGGGGGTGAGCATTCACATGCTTAGTAGAAATTCAATTACCTTTTTGAATGGATGCAATTTTACCAAGCCTACACGGTTAATACATTTTCCAAACTCCATTTATAAACAGAGTTTATAAAATAATTGAAATCCAAAATAATCATATATTCAAAACTGAAATCATAATCGCAAGATTGTATATATCATAAATTAACCTATCTCATGAACTCACATCCTCCTATTACGAACTAGACTAACTCGTACTACATATACAAAATACTCTCTACCTGGTATCTATATAAAAAAACAAACAGAGGGATACCCATATGTCTATGCCTAGCAAATAGAAGGGGCAATTGAATGACTACACCTACCAAGTGGGAATAATCAGCAAAAATCTCGCGTGAGTTTACGAGCTCTCATTGGGGGCAAAGATACTGGCCACCCACTAAATACTGCGATGCTTAAGATATATCTCATATGTGAACCTACGGTATGCACAATATTTAACAGTTCACAATAATCATGCATCCATGAATCAAAACATGCATTAGAATCCAACTTTACATTATTCTGAGATTTACTATAACATGGACAACACACCGTATTCAACCTATAGTCATGAGATAAAAATATGTATAATAGTCCACACAGTCCAATTCTAGTTTAATCCAACAAATTTACAATAATTAAGTAAACTATCGTGAAATCATGATTTTTCATAAATAAATTTTAATACAATTAAAATCTAAAACAAATATAAAAATAAGATAATTAAACCTCTACCTCGATATAGTAGCAATCCTAAGCTAAAACAGATATAAAAAGAAGGTAATTGAACCCCTACCTCTGTATAGTAGCAATTCTAAGCTAACGATGCTCGAAGAAACTCTTGTTGGTCACTTGTGTATTCAAACGACAGTTTAGGAATCCTAGTAAATCCACTTGAAAAAGTAACTTTTCTACCCGAGCCTCAAATGGAGGAACAAAGGTCACTAATGAATTCAATGAACCCAAATATGCTAGGTAAAATATACACCTTGTCAAAAATAAGTTTCGGTGTGGGACCGGCCTGTAGCATATAAAACGGTTTATTTTATGCCACGAAATTCTAATTTTCGTTCTACAATAAAACATAGTGGTATTTTATATTAAAATTTATGTCTCGACCTAAATGAGTCTAAATTCGAAGTCAGAACTCTGTTTCGAGGTTCCAAGCATTAATTGGTCTATAAAATCAAAAAATTACATAAATACCACTCTTTTAAAATATTGAGAAAAAATGCCATCTTTTCTATATTAAAAATTTACTGTACTTCCGAATACCATTTTTACTTTTACCAACTGTCATTATTCATGACTTTTAATCCTTTTTTACCTCATATATTTACCAAAGATAAATTAATTACGTAACTAAAATAATTACAAAAATATCATTTTTCAAAAGAATTATTAGAAGAATACCAATATTTCTGATATCACTATTTTCTACGGAATATTTAGAGAGTTACTACTTTCCTTCTCACAGCCCAAGGCCCATTCTGTTAAGAAACTCAGAAAATTAATTAATATATCAATCGAGCAAATAATATACATAAACAATATTAATGATGGTATTACCTGCTTTGTTTTTTCTCTCTGTCAGGCCAAACAAAATAGCTGCTACTATGAGCAACAAGATGACTAATCCACCGACTCATGCTGCTATTGTAATTAGAATATTATTCTTCTTCTTCGTTTTACATGGAGACGAGTCACATAAATCTAGATTTTCTCCAAAACTAGCGTATGCATATATATCGGTAAAGTTGGAAGAAAATTAGTCAGTTTTGAATCTTGAAAAATTTAAAACTTAAGGAACAGTATTATTTAATGCCATAACAAAGAAAAAAAATTAAAAGTATTTGATTTTAATTGAAGGAGACACGCTTTACTGATAGCGAACCATTCTTTTGTCTTTCAAGAAGTTCAGCTGGAATTGTGCCTGTGAGCTTATTTCTTTCCAAATTTTTGTAAAACAAGGAAACTTAAAACGATTATTTTGCAAAGTTAACCTAAGTTCAAAATATAGGCCTTTCTTCGAAAAAGCTCTAAAAGATGACAGATTTTTCTTTAAAAGTGCTTGCTAAAATGACTATTTTGTAAAGAGTCTAAAATTTAATTTGTACTCTTACTAAAAAAATAAATAAAAATTATAATTTGAAGGAACATATTAATTAATTACTCTGAATTAATGGCTTACAGAACTCTCAAGTTCGATAACGAAGATAAAATTTCAGGCACGGATCCAATTAGATTATTATTTGACAAATCCCTGAAATAATTAAGCAGACATTTCATATAATGTTACACAAAATTCAGATTGTTATGCTATTTAAGTTATAATTATCAATTCATATCTAATACTTACAGAGATTCTAACGCGGTGAGTTTGGAGATATCTGTACTGATATTGCCAGTTAATCAGCTCGAGGATAAGTCCCTGGTTGTAATGTATCACATCAACAAATTTTAATTATGCTAGCAAAGCACTAAGTATTCTCATAAAATATATATATATGTAAGAAATCAAATCATGGTTAACTTACAACGATATAATTCTAGGAGGTTCAAGAACATCGCTGCTACAATTTATACCTGCCCACGTGTAATTTAGTGGAACACAAGGATCCCCATCCCAATTTTTCTTCACACCATACGTTGACTTTATGCTCATGATTGCATCCACTAGATAGTAACATTTTCAAGTCGATAAGAAAAATAACATATTAATCACCGATAGTTAATTAATATATATAAATCGCATATAAATACTCATAAGATGTGACAAGTAAAAGTACATAAGAACATATTAATTGTCATTAATAGAAATTAAATTAATGCTCTAATGCTAATAGCATGCATGAAGGGACAATACAAAAAGATCATATAGTGCTAAGATTAAAAATACATATATATATAAGTGTCCAAATTATCTATCTTATTTTATAAGTATTCTAATTCACGTTAAACTAATAAATCGATATCACTTCATATTAAAATCGTAAATGAGAATAATGAAGTTAAAATTTTAAATAACTAATTTAATTAGTATAAATTCATTTTTTAGACATGAAAGGACAGATGATAAAAACTTGGGAAAAACAATTGACATAAATTTGTACGTACCATCATCTTTGTACGTTTCTGATTGTGAGAAATCTAGCAGCGAATAGATCTCGGCGGCATTCAAAATCGGTGGGAGAGTTGAATTTTCAAGCTTGTTGATGGTGAAAGTATAGTTTAATTTTCCGGTTATGGGTGCGGTGCTGTAAACGGTATTCGAGGTCAAGTATTTAGGGATAACGGGACCGTACAAGAGCTTCCCGTTGACGTTGATATTGAAAGCTCTGGACTCGTTGGGTTTGAGTTGTTGGAGTTCGGCAAAGTGAAGGTAGACATAATATCCTGTGGTGGCATCAGGTGGCTCCACAAAGAACTCCATTGGAGCGGTCTCGTTTATCGGTGTGGCCGCCGTGCTCATTATCACTGACGGCGGCCAGAAGTCAATGTGGCTATCGGGGTCAACGGTGAGCGAAGAAGTCAACTGCGTCCATGCTTGCTCGTAATAGGGAACCCACACCCGATCATAAGCGTCCAACGGAAACCTGATCAGTAAGGGTAAAACCACTAAATATATATGACTTACAATATTTTCATATTGTAGCTCTTAATTCTAACAAGCTTGTTATAGATTCACAATATATCTTAAGTGTCTCTTTATCATGATTTGTTTTTGTAAGTACATGTACATGTGTCATAAAATCATGTAAAATTCATTCCTGTAAATAAATAGGTACTTGTTAAATTATATTTAGCATATATGCATTTGTATGTATCCAATTTGCTTTGATTAATTGGTAAAATATTTAATTCGGCAATAACATTTAGAAAATTGGAATCAATAAAATGGTACTGCTTAACTGCAACTGTTTTGCAATCCACAATATAGAAGCCCCCCCCCCCCAAAAAAAAAAGATCAATATAACTCACCTGTATGTAGTGTTTGTGGTTGAACCAGTATCCACCCGGACTACAACTGACAAAGCCACAGAATCAATCTGATAAGTGGTATTTTTCAAAGGCCTCAATTCTAATGCATTAACGAATGGTGTCCCAGATCTAGTGTTGACGAGACACAAAGGAACATAGTCCTCAGAGGGAGTATGTATGATCTCCATGATGGTGCCAAGGGGGTTGAATGTTGCCGTGCCCCAATCGTTAGGACCAATATGGAGATCAAATTGAGGCGTGTTATTTCTACCATCATAGAACCTGTTGTGAGGTCTAAAATCTTATGACAGATCGCATGAGTAAGATTAAATGCGAATTCTTCCGAAAGAGTTCCTGTTGTGTGGTCTAAAATCTTATGACAGGTCGCATGAGTAAGATTAAGTGCGACTTCTTTTAAAAGAGTTGCATGCGACCTCAATTATATAAGTTACGTGTGACCTCCTCCGAATAAATTAAGTGCGATTAAAATGAAAAAGAAACTAGTCTACGCTTCATCAAATGGGTAACCTATAAAGAAAGGAAAACAAAAGTTTTTCTTTAAAGATCGACCAGTTACCTTATTTAAGTGTTTATCCAATTATATTGTTACTCAAATTGTATTGCCCGATTGTACAGTTACTCATTCTCACAATTGGGAATATTGAGCTACCCTTATCTATATAAAGGGAGTTTAATATTTCGGTGAGGGGGGCTAGAAGTTTTTCTGATTTGGAGAGGTTGAGGAATTCTTGAGAGAAACTTTTTTACTTTCTTCTTCTTTCCAGACAACACATTGTAATTCTGAGTTNAAATATACAAATTTTAAGCTAATTCACGCATATTTTTTTTTAAACAAATTTTCTTTCAATGTAATTACTTTATTCATATTTTTTTTAATTAAAGAAAATAAATTATTTATAATGTAAAAATTATGCTACCTTGGATTTTAGCTTTCATACAATAAAATAAATGTTATGAAATATTGAAGATATATAGTACATATAGTTTTAAATTAAAGGTAATTAAAAAAATTAAACTTTAAATTAAATTTTTGAAAAGGAAATAAATAAAAAAAATAAATTAAAAATTAATATATTGAATGAGATAACTTGTTATTGTACATTTATTTCCAAATTAGTTAAACATACCTATCCATAAAGCAAACACACAAATACTTATTGAAAACTCACCTATATATATATATTTACATATATATATATATATTTACGTAGTAAGAAGATACTCGGATAGCTACCTTGATTGAAATTCATTAGAATATTACTATTGAAAGTCTTTTAACATTATACAAACTATGAAGTAAGAAGATACTCGGATAGCTACCTTGATTGAAATTCATTAGAATATTACTATTGAAAGTCTTTTAACATTATACAAACTATGAAGATTCTCGGATAGCTATACGGTGGAAAATTTTCAATTAAAAAATTAGTACAAAAAGTCTAACATGCAAGAGAAACACTTCGAGCCCCTAATGGGTTGGTAGCTAGCTACCTTTGGACTTCATTAGATTGGAAAATTGCAGCATTTTAATACTAAATAATATTGTTGAGAGAAATGCAAGTTTTACTACAAATTTAGCTTGTTATCTACGTATAGCTTATATAGCTTACCGGAAGAATAGTTCGTCCAAAATATTGATCTTAAGACGAACGTGGGACCCATTAATTCCATGTATTAATGATTAGAATAGACCATGATTTAAAATTTGATTATTTAAATGTGAATTTCGTACGATGAAAGCCAATTTCCAACAAATCAAATGAATTTCTACTGCTATGAGACTGGGATTAATCGAATCGATTTATGTACTATCCCAGTCAATGGTTTTTGTAATATTGCCAATAACTGATATTAGTGTAAATTCATTAATGTGATGCTACTAAAACATCCGATTGATAACCTGTTATGACCCAAACTACGGGCCAATGGGAGAAAATCAATTTCACATATGAAAATTTAATAGTTATTTTAGAAAAATTTACAAAAATATAATTTTAAGTGTAAATTCCTACATTGTGATCACCGTTTTAGATATAGATTATTAATAAAATTTATAAAATAAAACCAAATATCATCATTATCCTCACAATTCAGGCCTACTATTTATATAGACTAAATCCGTGATACTGGCTCTTAAGTATTAATACAAGCCAAGATAAATAAAATTGGAGTCTTCTAAGTAATTACCAATTATTTAAAATGGTAATATATTTCTCTCTACTCACTCTACTTCTGAGTTTCCCAAATCACTCTGAACACTACCTGATAGGGTAAAATAATAAGGGGTGAATATTTATATGCTCAATAAGAATTCATTGGTTACGACTAGCTTCCCTTTGAAAAGTACATCTTCTCTTTTTGTACTCCAACCATCTAACTGTTTGCTATTCTGAAGTTGATCTTAGATCATTCTCAACTCTTGGTCTTGCCATTGACTTTGCTGTATTATTTGAAGAAGTGATGTTGTTGCCACAATGTTGCTAAGGTAAGCAACTGTCTTTACTCTCGACGTACGACAAATCATAATCACCAACTGCCATCGAATTCTTCTAACCTCAAAAAGAAATGCAGCTAACGTACCATGAGATTTTCTACTCAAAGTATCAATTATAACATTAGTTTTGCCAGGATGTACTACTAAAAAAAGGACCAACAGCGTCATTTGAACCACGTCGATTTTCAAAAAAAGCGACTTCGTTGAACTCTCACATCACGTCATTTAAAAGTAACGTGATTGCAAGTTCTACCACATTTCTTAGTTAATACCACATCATTTTCTGCAAAAGTGACGTGGTATGAGGCACGTACCACGTCGCTTATGTAACGAGCAATGTGGTTAAGCCACATACCATGTCACTTTTATAGAAAGCAACGTAGTATATTATTTATTTAATACCACGTCACTTTCTACAAAAGCGACGTGGTAGGGGCTTATACTAACCACTTTTTTGATCCACACCCACAAAATATACTCTATCACGATCGTCCATTCGAAACCATAAACTCTACTAAATCGTCCTCCAATCCTAATTAGAACAAACCCAAAATTTTAAATACTTTCTCATTCAAACTCTACCCATTTCGAATTTTAGGTATCTCTCTCTCTTATTTTAATTTCTTCAATTTTTAGATCTTTGAAAATTTATGTAATTCTTTTTTTTTTTTTTATCTTTCAGTTATAGATTCTTGAGATTTCCGATCATTATCGACAATGTTGGGATGTGAAAGGGAGGCAAGGGAGGGAGCAACACCATAAAGGTTTGGGCAATAGATCAAAAAGTCGGTGATGTTTGGCTTGTAAAGGTGGTATGTTTGGCTTGTAAAGGTGGTGTGAAGTGTGTATGTCATTAGTCTGATCTACTAGGAGACTCATGGTTGGTTAACATTTTTTAGAACGTTATAACCTACACTGGCTGAGCATGTGGCCGAGCACATAGGGGGAAGAAGACAACACGTAGTGCATCGCTTCCTAGAGGAGTGACATGGTATCCTCCCAAAAACGACGTGGTAAAGCCCTAACAATTGACAATTTATGGCCTACCACGTCACTTTCTATACAAACGATGTGGTATGTCAATATACCACATCACTTTCTATACAAGCGATGTGGTATACCACTATACTATGTCACTTTTTATACAAGTGATGTGGTAGATCGGCATACCATATTACTTTTAAAGTGACGTGGTATGACATAGGGCTACTATATCACCCGTTTCTACGTCGCTTATGGAGTGACGTGGTTTCTCTACCATGTCACCATATAGGTAACACGAAAAATATTTTCTGTAGTAGTGACGATACTGTAGGTCGAAATCATAATTTTCCATCAATACAAGAAAAAGGGTCTTTGTCATCGCTATAGATCAGATGGTCTATAGCGATGACAAGAATTAAAATATCTCCAGAAAAAAAAACTTCAATAAAGTTATACTCACAAGAATTAAAATATCTCTAGAAAAAAAACCTACAAAAACAAAATAAAAATAATAAAACTAACACTTTTACACAAACATATTTCAAACTCTAAAATCAAACTATTAATGAATTTCATAAACCAAAATATATATTTCACAAAAAGTATATTCAACCTTAAATCAATAAATACTCGACAAAATTATAACACAAAATCTACATATTCATATAAATATCTAAAACATTTAATCCACATATTTAAAAAATTAATTAAACTACATTAGAATTTATAGAAACTTACCTCTCTAATAAAGAAAAAACTTGAATTCTATAATAACACAAACCTGAGTAACAACTAATCAAGGAAACAAAAAATTAGTATTTATAACAAAATATTTACATAAATACATAAAAGAAAAAACACTACATATGCATATATATATATACATGTATATATATGAATATATATTAGTGAGAGATGAGAGGAAGTGAGAGAGAGTGCAAATTGGAGAGAAAGGATGAGAAGGAGTGGGGTTTGGAGAGAGTGAGTGAATGAATGAGAGGATATAAGAAGAAAAAATATTTGAGTTTTTATTACACAACATCTATAGCGATGACATTTATCATTGCTATAGATAGGAACAGCCGTCACTATAGCCCAAATGACATCGTTTCATTTAAATTTCGAAATTGAGCACTGTAAGTGTTACCGCTCAAAATGTTATTTGAAACTTATAACGACCATTTGTCATTGCTATAGGTAAAATAAAATAATTATTAAATTTTTTAGATTTAGAGCAGTAGACATTACCGCTTAAAATTTTATTCAACACCTGTAGTGACTACAAATGTTGTCGCTATAGGTTAAACGTATTAAATTTATTATTTTTTCTACTTTTATTTTTTTTACATTTTAAAAAAAATTAAAATTTATTAAATACAATTTATATCGATGACAAATGTCGTTGCTATAGGTTAAATATATTACTTTTTTTTTAGTTTTTTATTCTTTTTACCTTTTAAAAAAAATTAAAATTTATTAAGTAAACTCTATAACAACGATGTGTGTCGTCGCTATAGAGTATATAATATAATTTTTGGTGTGAGATGTGGCTCTACTTTTGCCCGTCAAAATTATAGTGACGACATTTTTATGTCGTCGCTATAGAGATCCCTATAATGATGACCATATGTCGTCGCTATCGGTTTGTTTTTTTGTAGTGCATGTATTCAACCTTACGTTGCCTCAACTTCAAATCTCATTGAGTGAAGAGATACTTCAAGCTCTTGTGGTCACAAAATATGTCAAATTTTACACCATATAAGTAACATATCTAAATCTTGAGTGCGAAAATCACTACTAGAAGTTCCAAGTCGTGGGTAGGATAATTCTTCTCATATGGCTTTAACTGTTGAGAATCATAAGTTACAGCTCGCCCATTTTGCATCAAAACATATCTCAATATTATTTTCAAAGTATTTGTAAACACCACATAAGGTTCATTACTATTAGGAATGGTAAGAGCAGGTGTAGTTGCCAAACTCTGCTTCCATTCATGAAAGCTTCTTCACAATATTCATCCTTGATAAACTTGATATCTTTTCTAGTTAACTTTGTTAAAGGTAAGGTAATCCTCGAGAAATTCTCCTTAAAATGGTGGTAATAGCCTTTTAAACTAAGAAACTTCTTATCTCAGTTATGTTCTTTAGTCTTTCTCACTTTAAAACTGATTTTATCATAGAAAGGTCAACTAAGATTCCATCTTGAGATATTACATACCCTAGGAATTTCATTTCTATCATTCAAAAATCACACTTGGGTCTCTTGGCATAAAGTTGGTGTTCTCTCAAGGTTTGAAGTACAATATTCAAGTGTTCAACATATTCTTCTCGAGTCTTAGAATAGATCAAAATGCCATCAATGAAAACTACCATTAACCAATCCAAATAGGATCTGAAAATTTTGTTCATCAGATCCATGAATACTGCTAGTGCATTTGTTAGACCAATAGCATAAGGAACTCAAAGTGGCCATAACGAGTTCTGAATGCAGTTTTTGATATGTCTTTCTCTCGAATCTTCAATTGGTGATAACCACATCTAAGATCAATCCTGGAAAAGAGTCTTGATCTACCAAGTTGTTCAAATAATTTATCAATCCTTGGCAAAGGATATTTGTTCTTCACTATAAGCTGATTTAATCTTTGTAGTCTACATAGAGTCAAGCGTCCCATAAGCTTTCTTGGCAAATAAAACAGGAGTACCCAATAGAGAGGTAACATTTCTAATAAATCCCTTTGATAAAAGATCATCCAACTAATTTCTCAATTCAGCCAAATCTGTTAGAGTCATGCGATAAGCTAGAATATAAACTGGCTGAGCTCCAGGAATCAAATCAATACAAAAATTGATCTCCATATCAGGTGATAGCCCACTAAATCCTGCAGAAAAATATCTAGAAGCTCACTAACCATTGATATCCAGGGGTATTGATCGGTAGTTCCCATCTCACCATCAATGACAAATAAATTCTAATAATACTCAAGTTTCTTCCTTCCACAAATGTATACTTTCAAATTCGGACTAGGTTTCAAAGGATTCAAACGAACTTTGTGAACAGCAAGATACCTATCTTTTAGAGAAAGAGTAACTTTTTTGTTAAAACAATCAATTGTAGCTCGATATTTGGATAATCAATCTATACTAAGAATCATGTAAAATTTTTGTAAGGGCAACACAACCTAATCAGCTCATAATTTTCTACTGTTAATCATAATTATATAATCATGACACACAATAAAAACATCAGCTATTCCACGCATTAGTATTCTCAAGGTTTATACAAGATCCAACATAGAATATTCAAATCCTAATAGTTGAGCAAAAAACAAAGAGATAAAAGAATGAGTAGAATCAATGTCAAATAAAACATGAGTGTAAGAGTATGAAATAAGAATCACACCATCAATGACTCCCTTGCAAGTGTGATCATGAGCGTCATCTATTCTGGTAGTCGGCTGCTACTAGCTCCTGAACTGGTGCTAGAATATCCAAGTCCTCCCTGATTTTCAGAAGCTTGCAGAGTTTGGAAGCTTTGATTATAGTCTAAACCTTGTGGCTTGTTCTAGCACTGGTACTTAGAACTATAAGGGTGCTAGTTATAAGGAGAAAAGTTGAATGCTTGAGACTAGCTCTAGGCTTGTACTCGTCTCAACTGATTACTTTGAAATGGTACAGAGGCACTTTAACTTCCTTACAGTCTGCCTTGAGATAATATTGGCTTCTGTTAGCGGAAGGGGAATGCTTTCTTTTCATGGTCCTGCTAATCACAGTTAAAACATCCATATGGGGCAAATTGACCATTCCATGAAAAGCCACTACTTTGGAATTCTATCTTTGATTTCTCTTGTTAATCTCTCTATCATTCCTCTTATTCCTCAACTGCTCCCTTATAGTTGACTTATCATCAAGAAAGGGCTCAGCTTTCTGGGTCATAGGTACTAAGTCAATAAGATAGTCAAAAGGTTGGGTCACAATCTTTTCCAAGATAGCTTCTATAAACTTGACAATCTGGAGTGTAAGATCTGTTCCAAGTGGATGGATATATTGTGCCAACTCTATGAATCGAATGTAGTACTCACTAACCATGATGTCACCTTGTTTGAGTCGTTCATATTTTCTAATCAGAGCAGCTTTATAATTAATATTTACATAGTGATTTGAACAGTCTCTCAAAAGTACTCCAAGTCATATCAATCTCTTATCGTGACAGCTTGATTGTCTCCCACCAGTTGATAGCTCCATCAGTTAGTTTAAATGTGGAAAAGATTATTTGGAACTCTACTAGTATTCCAATAGTCGTGAAAATTCTCTTGATGTCTTTAAGCCATCTTTCAAGTACAGTTAGGTCAGGTTTACCATCAAATGATGGAGGATTCAACGTAATGAAATCTTTGAAAAATTTTGCTTGTCGGGCTTCGAAATTTCGTTAAGTCTTAGCCCCGATAGTGCATGCAGGGCATCATAGAAATTTGCTAGAGGAGATTCAGCCTTTGGCACTTGCCTCATTATTATTCTTATTAGAGGCATCTTATTAGTTTGTATTAATATAACAAAGTGTTAGTGAGACAATGATGCAATATTTTTTTTTTCAAAACTAATTACAATCTAATCTAATGGTGTCACATCCTAGGCAGATAAACATCCACTCTGATACAAAACCTTTTGTCACAATCTAAATCCAGAGCCAGTGGCAGAAAAGGATTTTCACAAGTGGAAATTCAATAGTTGTTTTAGAAAAATTTATAAAAATATAATTTTAAGTATAAATTTTTACAGTTTTATGATCACCATTGGACATAGATTATTAATAAAATTTATAAAATAAAACCAATCATCATCATCGTCCTTATAATTCAGACATAATAATTATATAGACCAAATCCGTGATACGGTCTCTTACGTATTAATACAAACTAAGACAAACAAAATTAGAGTTTTCCAAGTAATTACGAATTATTTAAAATGGTAATGTATTTCTCCCTACTCACTCTGCTCCTGAGTTTTCCAGATCACACTACACACTACTTGAGAGGATAAAATAATAAGGGATGAGCATTTACATACTTGTTAGGAATTTAATTACCTTTTTAAATGGATGTAATTTCTCAAAGATACATAGTTAGTACTTTTTCGAAATCTATTTATAAACTAAGTTTGCAAAATAATTGAGTTCAAGAATAATCACATATTCAAAACTAAAACCAATACTACATAATTGTATATATCATAAATCAACTAGGTATATAAGTGAGCTCTCATCCTCCCATCACGGTCTTGTAATACCTCTTTATCAAAGGTACCCAGTATCCTAACACTACTATAGATGTGTCAGATAAACCTACAGAGGGGCCTAGGCCTCTTACCTAGTGCTGTAACAACTCGACAGTGATCTAAACTACTGTGATACAATAATGGAACTCAACTGTATAATCCTATGGTATGTATAATATATAACAGTTCATAATAACCATGCATCCAAGAATTAATTAAATCACGCTTTAAAATTCTACTTGGCATAACTGTTATATATTGGAAAAACTGGGACTAGGCAGAGCAGTCCTCGCATTGGCGATCTTTGTCAAGCCCAATGGCCTTATAATGTTAGGGACGTACCAGTATTTTCTGCAGGCTACAACTACGTGCACGATGATTGGTCGTGCACTAACATAAAGACGAGCTGTACCACACACAAGCTCGAGAGGATTGTATGCGACTACAAGATCATCATACTCCTTCGATTACCTACAGAATTCAATCGACCAAATACAACTTCTCGTGGAACTGCCTCATTTTCGGACATAATTTTCAGATGCAGCGTCCAGCTTCCTCTCCACCTATACATTAAGTTAATAGTTGACTATTACGGCGTAGTCCCTTTCCAATTAACCCTTAACACTTATAGATATATGGTAGATCTGTATATATTATACCATAAATTAAGTCTAAGAAATCCCACACCTAAAGAGTTCGCTTGGTTCTACCAAGTGAAGTCGAACCCTTCTGACTTTGGCTTCTTCTATGCGAGTAAGTAGTTGAATCAAGTGATCAAAACCATTCATTGGGGTTGCAATAATATGGGAAAATGGAAAAATCCAAGTTTCCACTTTGATTATGCAGATAATGGATTCTTCCAAAACCCCAGTAGGTAGCTTTAGCTATAACTCGCTCCTTAATGTATTATACATTCTTCTTTATCTGATCGCATTTTTTTTATCTATAGCAAACAAGGAGCGCCCTGGACTAAGTGAAGTGCAGCTTGCTGAGATATACAAAGTGAACAACCTTTGAATTGAAGAGTTCGATTGGAAAAAACTTCAGACGATGCTGAATTTATTCACAAGTGGGTTATTCCCTAAGGGTGCAGCTCTTCCGTACTCTGCTAACCGTCCAACTAAACCCTCGAGCTCGAGGAAATAGAAGGGAGTAGGTGCCTTATCTTCCAAGTTTAGGAAACAAAAAGCACCTACTTCAACTATTGTTCAAGAACCACCATCCCTAATAGCTTGATCTCCATCAGCTTCTCAGCCGCAAACAGAAGCTTGAATCTCTACTATTTGCCTCTATTCATCGCATTCTGTCCTCACACTAATAATATCTTTTACTGCAGATATGACAAGGATTGGTAGTAGACTGTGAACACTTCCAACTACTCTGGGTGCTCGATCGAAATTAAGGACCCCGGGAAACACTCCCCCGCCCTCCTCGAAGGAAAAAGAGAAGATCGATGCTTCCAAGAAATGGAAGGTCGCTTTTGATGATGTCCCTTCGAGCTCACCTCCACCTCCAACATCAACAGCAGTAGCGAGCCAACAGGAGCCTTCAAATAAAAACCTAGCTTTCTCCTCCACAGGGGCTCCCAGCAAGGCTGGCAAGGACGAAGAGCTTCTCGCACTTCTCTGCCAACTGCCAAAGAAGGTAGGCCTGAGTGTGGCTTTTATTAATTGTTATACCTCTGATGAGGGCTGGGAGCGAATGAAATGAAGGCCGGCCAAGGTCCCATTCAGTGCCACAATGCGAATGCTAGCTAATGTATGTACCATCTTCTCTGTTCTCCCTTTTTCATATGCAACACACTTTTCTTTTACTAACACCTTTATTTTCAGACTACTGCAGTTGCTATTCTTATGTATGATCTAGTCCTCGATAGTATGGAAAAGGGATAGAAGGTTGAAGAGATAACCCAAGTATGCAAGAACCTAAAAAAGACTCGTGAGGAGGAGAAAAACACCTTCGAGTCAGAGAAGAAACAGCTGCAGGAGGCCCTTGCAAATAAGAAGCAGGAAAAGGAGTAGCTCGAAGAACGGGTCAAGGAGCTCGAGAAGACCATCTCTCAATAGCCAGATGCTCTCAAATAGGCTAGTCATAAGGCCGTTGAAGACTTCAAAGCCACAGAAGGCGAAGAACTCGAAGATAAGGTCATCGACTTTACCACGTCCATAATTATATATAACATCTACTGTGAGCATCCAGAGTTCGACTTCTCATTCCTTGGCACAGATATTGCTGAACGTGTTGAGAGCTGGAAAATGGATGAGGCCACTAAGGAAGCTGCTAACAGAGGCAAAGATGCACCTGCATAATATTTTTTTTTTTTTGTAAAGTACTAAATAGATGCGGGCTTATCTCGTTATATTATGTAAACATTTTGCTCGCACATAGGTGCTGGCTTGTATTTATGAAGTTTCTCTTATCTAATTTTTATCAACTTATCCCTGCAAAATAATGTAAGATAACATCAAATAATAATATATGAATGCTTATAATTTATCCAAGTAGTCAATCACAAAGTGACTGATCAGTATGCTATTGCGATTTCGAATCCATAACTTAAAACGACTCTGAAGCATTAGGATAGGTTAGGTCACTAATGAAAAACAACGAGCATGAATGATGCAAACGCAATATTTTTTTTCAAAAATTACATGTCAAAATAGAATTTATAGCAATATATCGCGTTGAACTATGGATGTTTTGCTTACTCACTTTTTTGTTCGAGGAGAGATATCGTGTAATATGATATGCTAAGGCATGAAGCGAAGAGAAAATCCTAAGATTTTAAGAAATTTTAGAAATTTGCGATCCAAAATTCCAACCCCTCTAAATGAACATTGGCATAGTTCCTATGGAAGCGAATAAGAGATTACTTAATCTGATCCTACTACCTCTCGAGTTTTATAGTATTCAAAGATGACCATAAAACTATAATAGATGAACCGAAAAAGTAATATCAAGATGATAGATCGAAGAAATAATGTCTTTTATTAATAAATTCGAATGACGAATAATAAAATTTGCCCCCTAGGCTATTAAAGCTATATGAAGATAAGTATTATTGATAATAAAGCCGAAGTTATTCTACATTCGAAGCATGCTCGATTTTTTGGCCTCCAGTACGAGCTAGTCCCAGGTCGAATGACAACGTCAGTGACATATGATCCTTCCTAAGAGGGTCCAAATACACCCGCACCATGCTCTTTAGTATTAGGGAGAACTTATCAAAGAACAAGATCACTAACATCAAATTGTCTATTTTTAACTTTTGAATTGTAATATCGAGCAATACATTATTGGTATTATGCAACTCGTAGTTGGGACTGCTCGTGTTTTTCTTCCGAACGATCGAGCTCAACTCTCATCAACATATTCTTCTGATCTTGTTCATAAGTAGATTATCGTAAGGAGCTCGCACCAATTTTAACTTGGACCATTGCTTCATATCCGTAAGCTAAAAAGAATGGACTTTCTCCAGTATTAGTTCGTTGAGTGGTGCGATAAGCCCATAGTACTTCCGGAAGTATGTCTGGCCAAGCTCCCTTATGTTCTTCAAGCTTCGTTTTTAGGTTCTGCTTAAGTGCCTTGTTTATAGCTTTAACCTGACCATTGGCTTGTGGATGAACAACAGCAGGGAAGCTTTTCTTGATGCCTAAGTTATCACAGAAGTAGTGAAACTCATCACAATCAAATTGTTTCCCATTATCAAAAACTATAGTGTGCAGTACACCATGTCGGCAGATTATAGACTTGTAAACAAAATTTATCATCTTCTTCGCAGAAATAGTATTTAAAGCTTCAGCTTCTGTCCACTTGGTGAAATAATCAACTGCGACCACTGTGTACTTCAATATACCTCATGCCAATAGGAGCATTCCAATAATATCAATTGCACATACCACAAATGGCCATGGACTAGTCATTGAGGTAAGAGGAATAGGAGACGATCTAGGGACAGTTGCAAACATTTGACATTTATCGCATTTTCTAGCAAATTCCATAGCATCCTTCTTCATGGTAGGCCAGAAATACCCTTGACTGAGGGCTTTGTTCACCAGTGCTTGCCCCCCAAAATGGTTTTCAAATATCCCTTCATGAATTTCCCTCATAATGTGGTGTGCTTTTTCTTCATCAACACATAACAACAATGGTGAGTTAAAACTTCTTTGATAGAGTTTTCCGTCATAGATGATATAGTGAGCTATCTTTATTTGAAGTCGCTTCGCATCGTCTTTATTTTTGGAAAGGTTGCCATTTTGTAAATATTTCACTATAGGATCTATCCATGAAGGTTTCTGATCAACTGGTATGGCCACTTAAGGCTCTACTTCAATACTCAGTTTTGCGAGGAATTTGACAGGAACCACTTTTAACAATTCAGCGTCTTTTGTCGAGGCTAATTTGACTAAAGCATCTGCTTGAGTATTTTTAGTGCAAGAAAGGAATTGAATACTATAAGTAGTGAATGCCGAGAATAGTCTCTGCACCTCCTATAAATAGGTTAGCATCTTCCCCCCTCTGGCTTGGTAATCGCTGATCACTTGACAAACGACCAACTGAGAATCACTGTATACCTCGATCATCTCGACCTTCATTTCTTGTGCGAGCTTGAGTCCAACTATCAATGCCTCGTATTCTGCTTCATTATTCGATGCTGGAAATCCGAAGCGAAGTGCACAATGGATATTATGTACCTCTGGGCTAATTAACATCAAGCCTACTCCAGCCCTGTTCTCATTTCATGATCCATCAACATAGAGTTTCCACAATTTAGTTAAATCCATTGCAAGTTTCTCAATTACTTCTGTGGAAAAATTGACGTCATATGTAAACTCTACAATAAAATCTGCAAGAGCTTGACCTTTAATCGCAGTGCGAGGTTGAAAGTTAATGTTGAATTGACTTAGTTCAACCGCCCACTTGAGTAAACGTATTGATGCTTTAGGCTTTTGCAAAAGCTGTTTCTGTAGAAAATTTGTGAAAACATCGATGGAATACGCATAGAAATATGGTCAAAGTTTCCTGGATGTAATGACAACTACTAATGCCAACTTCTCTATCTCCGGTTATCTCGTTTCAGTATTGAGTAGTCTTTTACTTACGTAATATACAGGTCACTGTATATTCTCTTCTTGAATTAATGTAGCGCTTGTCACATAGTTGGAAACAACAAGGTACAAGTATAACTTTTCCCCCAGCTTTGGCTTCGGTAAGAGTGGAGTAGAACCCAGGTGTTTTTTCAAATCTTGGAACGCCTGCTCGTACTTCTCTATAACCTCTTTGAATCCTTTAACACTTCAAAGAATAGTTGGCATTTGTCAGTTGATCTTGATATAAATTAGCTCAGTGCAGCCACTTTTCCCACCAGGCTCTATTCGTCTTTGAGTTTGCAAGGTGATTGCATGTCAATCAGCGCCTGGATCTTTCGAGCATTAGCTTTGATACCTCGCTGATTGACCATGAAATCTAGAAACTTCCCAAATTCTACCCTGAATGCAAACTTCTGGGGGTTCAGCTTCATCTGATACTTTCAAAGAATTTTGAATATCTCATCAAGGTGCTTGACATGATCTTCAGCTTTCTTTGACTTCACTAATATATCATCAATGTATACCTCTATTGTCTTACAAATTTATTTTGCAAACATCATATTGACAAGATGTTGATAAGTTGCTCCTGTATTAATGAGTCCGAATGGCATCTTCTTATCACAATATAATCCTCGATCAGTGATGAATGAGGTGTGTTCTTCATCCAGCTCGAACATAGGAATTTGATTGCATCTAGAATATGTATCCATAAAACTTAGCGATTCATGCCCAGACGTTGCATCTACAAACTGGTCGATCCTTGGAAGTGGAAAGCTATCCTTCGGGCATGCTTTGTTGGGATCTGTAAAGTCAATACATGTTCTCTACTTTCCATTAGGTTTCTTCACTAAAATTTGATTTGTAAGCCAGTTTGGATAAAAAGATTCTCTGATGAATCTGATCTTGATCAGCTTCTTGATCTTCTCCTCCAGTGTGACATAGCGTTTTGGATCCCTCACGCTTCTTTTTTGCTGTACAGGCTTCTTCGTTATATCAATATTGAGATGGTGGCAAATAAGATTTGAATCAATCCCCACAATATCTGAATGTTGTCATGCGAAGACATCCAAGTTTGCTTTTAGAAATACGACCAAATTAGCTCGCACGGGTTCTTGAAGCTTTACACTGATCTTTAACACCTTTGAAGACTTGTCGATTGGCAAATCTTCTAAGTCTTTGATTGGCCCAGTTTTGACCTCACCATCGATTTCTTGTGGATCAAGTTCTTCAGTTGATGTTTCACCTGACACTTTTTTTTTGTAACTAGACCATCATGGTGCGAGTTGTTATCTCTCTTGTTGCGAGCTTCAAAGAATTGTTACAATAGGACTGCGCATCATATTGGTTACCTCGCACTTCGCCTATCCCATGCTGAGTTGGGAACTTCATGGCAAGATGATAAATTGAAGTGACTGCTCAAAGTTTCCTTAGAGTTGGTCTTCCTAACACAGCATTGAATGCTGACGGGAAATCTACCACCAAAAATTTAGTCATTACCGTTGAAACTTTAGGAAAAGTTCTAACATTTACCATTAACTCAATTATGCCCTTTGGCATTATGCTATTGCCAGTGAATCAATAGAGTGGTATGACAGGGGATTTTAAGTCATTATCACTCAACCCCTTCTTTTTGAAGGCATCATAGTATAAGATGTTGACAGCACTCCCATTTTCGACTAATACTTGCCATAGTTATGTGCTCCCATAGTTGATATTAATGATGAGTACATCATTATGCGGGTAATGGACCTCTTTTGCATCTTGCTCCGTGAAAGTGATGTCCATGTCAGGTAACCATTAAAGCTTCTGTAGTTGCTGCTCGAGGTTTATTACATTAGTTAAGGGCTACTGTTGAGCTTCTCGTGTATACCTATCATATGCCCTCCTCGAATCTCCTCCTATATGCGGTCCTCTGTAGATGGTTTGTACTTTGCATTGAATCTCGAGAGGTCGTTGTCAGTTTTCTTCTATTCTCTCATTCTTCTGTCTAGATATTGCCACAGCCGCCCTTCTCTTATTAATCTTTCGATCTTATCTTTCTGGGCATAGCAGTTATTAGTGTTATGTCTAATATCATTATGACATCGGCAAAACTTGTTAGGATCACGTTTAGCTCTATCTCATTTTCTTAGCTCTGGCTGACGATATCGCTCCTGTTAATTTGAGACCACATAAATATGATCTATGGATGCACTTAACTCGGTATAATTGTTGAATCATACAGGAGCCCAAGAATCTCTTGCTACTTTGGCTCGGGCTACTTTCAGCTGGTTGCTCGTTCTTCCTCTTCTTCGATTTCTTATTATTGTTACTATTTGTTGTCATATCTTTGGTGGTATCCTTTCCTCCTTCTTTCTTTGTCTTATGAAGACTTTCACGAGAAGATTCTACTCTTAAATGCCGATCAAATCTTCGATAGAAGTCTTCAAGAGTCCTACATTCTCGCTCCAACAACTTTTCTCAGAGTTTAGTCTCTGGTCGCACTCTGGCCATCATTAATGTTAGCACTCCTTTTTCAGGAGGGTTGTTGACCTTTGCCAACTCTGAAGTAAAATATTGAGGCCAGATCACAGAGTTTTCTCCAGACCTTGTCGAATGGTCGACACACTGATTAATGGAACAGTAAGGTTCTTAGCAGTTTGAAATTACCTCAAGAATGCGGTCTGAAGTTGTTGCTAGGACGAGATCGAACCAGGCTGAAGTCCACGGAACTACTTTTTCGTTGCACCTATGAGGATTACAGCAAAATACCTACAACATGCGTTGTCAACGCGGTGGAGCTCCATCAGGCCGTTGAAGTGATCCATATGGTTCTGTGGATCAGTTTTCCTATCAAATGTATTTATGATGGGAAGTTTGAATCAAGGAGGAAGTGCAGTAGCTTAACTTCTTCATTGAATGGTGAGTGATGATATCCATCCGTGAGCTCATCATCCTATCCAACAAGTGCATCTAGTATAATTCTTAGATTATAAACATTGATGTTAAGAGGAAGCACATTATCTCTTGCTGCTGGTAAGAGTGGTTTTTGGTCGCTATTGTCACAACGTATAGCAGGTTGATTAGACAAGGTCTACAACAACCTTTGTGAAGATTCCGCTGAAATAGTTCGACATGATGGAGTTTGGTCGTTATAATGCGATGTGGATTGCTCACGACTACCTTTTTGACATCGATGTTCCAGATGTTGTCTTAGGTCTGTAGAGATTTGCCTTGGCTCTATGCTAATTCTTTTGAAAATGCTTCTCGATTGATGATTTTGCTCGTTGCTTAGATGATCGCGATTAACGGGAGCTCTCTTAGAAGGTTGTCCACGATCATGGTCTATGCTGGAACTCCTATTACCGGATTCCTGTGGTAAATTTGCAACTTTATCCTTTCCCTTAGAAGTGCGATCTGCAAGTCGCTCTTGCTAGGTTCTGGGCTGGTCGTGATTTCCCACTTCTTGAATTTGAATTCCCTTTCCGGGTCGTTGAGCAGGGTGATCTCTGAGACGTTTATGCTGTAGTGGAGTGACCATCTGTCCTTCAGCAAGTCGCTTTAGAGAATCATTGATCTGAATGGTGATTTGGTGAAGGTTTGCAAGAGTATCCTCCACGCGATTTTATCTTTGAATGATATTCTCCCCATGTGTAGTGACAGCTGGTTGATCCTGAGTAGGATTAACCTGTACAACAGCAGCACTTTGAGATTTACTCTGGCTAACTCTAGTATTTTCCATTGTTCAAGAAGTAAAATTGATGAATATTTTGCTAGAATAGCCCTCTTTCTAGTGCCAATTATTAATAGAGGTTTTCTCAACAACTAATTTAGAAAATTACAAGATATGACTTGTGTATAAAAATAGTTGATAAATTAAAGTAAATAAGGAGATAAGAATTTTATAGTGGTTCATCATCAAAAAAGATGAGCCTATGCCCATTGTTCTTCACTATTTTCTGGAGAATTACAAAAGTTTTTCTAAGTCTCCAGGTGAGAGAGAATTACATAGAATGTGTAGTGAAATGATTATGAGATAATTGTGTCATAGTTAATAATGAGACTAAACACCCTTTATATAGGTGAGGGTGGCTCAATGTTTCTCAATTGTGAAAATGAGAAAGTACATAATTAGAAAATACAACTTCGGATAATAATACAAAATTGGGCAATAATTTAAATAAAATGGATTGCTTGATCTCTACTCAGCAGCTTATTTCATTTTTTTTTTAGATTACCAATTTGAAGGAGCTTGATCTAGTTTCCTTTTCTTATAGTCGCACTTTATTCATTTGGAGCAGGTCGCACTTCGGTCAGAAAAGCATATCTGCGACCTAATACATTTAACTTGGTCGTTGACTTTCCTTTCCTGTAGTTGACTAATGATGTAGATTTAAGATCGCACAATACTAATCAATTGATACCTTCTTGATCTCCCTTGTAACTTTGAGTTTCCTTTTGTTGAAAAACCACTCTGCCTTTTTATACCAATACCCCGACCAATTCAGGGGGTTAGAGTTAGATAAGAAATTTTCGTTATATTTAAGTTAGTAATTTTAATTTAATAAGAGTAAAGCTATAAATTTTTGTAAATTACCTAGAAAAAAATGTGTCATCGGTGTAATTGGATAATAATTAGCTTTGTTCGCTTTTACTCCCACTTATTAATTGCCATCTTAAAATTCACTTTATTCAGGTTATAAATCTAGAAAAAAGTATGATGATAGTACATTAGTCAAATTATGTTTTTAAAATAATTTTTCAGAATGTGTAGGACTAGCTTTACAAATGATATTTATTATAGAATTAGAGAATGATTGATATTCGTTATCCACCAAAACATATGTAAAGGAATTAAGGAAGAACAATGAGCCTGCGTTGATAATGAATTAAAAATAAGCAATAGAACTATCATTTTAATTTGAAACCCAATAAGTCGTTACTTCACTAAATTGTTTTTTATCTCCATCTCCCCAAATCAAAAAGCCCTGATCTATTCGTTTACCTGTATAATTTTCAGAAAGGAAAAAGAAAAAGATAATAACATGACATAATTATAATCAAAATTAAAGCCGGACTACAGAGTATAGTAACACAAAATGTGTTATTTGGATTTTCAGATATCCGAAGAAGAACAACATTTCATAACTGATTTTCGATATAAACAAAATAAGCTCAAGAAGAACCACTCCAAAGCTATAAACATCACTTTTCTCGATGAGCCTGCTCGTCAAATAGTACCTGCGAATACAGACGAAGAAAACATCTGCTTGATCAAATGCCTATTGCATGCAATTTTTTGAATGTTCGTGTGAATTCTTGTAAATTTGATTAGAGATCAGAACATGTGCACAAACAAATTAACATAGGAACTCACTCAGGGTCAAGATATCCAGGAGTGCCTGCAGCCATTGGCACATGACTGCCACCATCAGTGCCAAAAAACGTGGACATGCCAAAATCCACTCACTACAAGAAAACAAATCTATTGCCACGACAACTATATGTCGTCGATACAGAGTCTTCTATATCGACGACATAAGAATATCGTCGCTATAGTTTTAGCAGGCAAAAGTAGCGTTATATCTCACGCCAAAAATTATATAATACACTCTATAGCGACGACAAATATCGTCGTTATAGGGTTTATTTAATAAATTTTAATTTTTTTAAAGGGAAAAAGAATAAAAAACTAAAAAATTAATATATTAACCAAAATTTTATTAATATATTTAACCTAAACACTAAATAAATTTTAATTTGTTTTTAAAATGTAAAAAAATAAAAATAAGAAATAATAATTAATTTAATATATTTAGCTTTGTCGTCACTATAGGTTTTGAATAAAATTTTAAGAGGTAACTTTTACCGCTCTCAATTTAAAAAATTTTAAAAAATATTTTATTTTGCCTATAGCGACGATAAAAGTCATCGCTATAGGTTTCAAATGAAATTTTGAGTGCTAATATTTACTGCACTCAATTTCGAAATTAGAATGAAACGATGTCATTCGGGATATAGCGGCGACTTCACTATCTGTAGCGATGATAAATATCGTCGCTATAAATGCTATATAATAAAAACTTAAGTATTTTTCTTCTTCTTCTATCCTCTCATTTATTCACTCACTTTCTCCAAAATACCCCACTCTCTCTCATCCTTTCTCTCTAATTTTCCCTCTCTCTTACTCCCTTTCATTTCTCATTAATATATATATATATGCATATCTAGTTTTTTTTTTCTTTTATGTATTTATGTAAATATTTTGTTATAAATACTAATTTTTTGTTTCTTTGACTAATTGTTACTCAAGTTTGTGTTATATTAGATTTCAAGTTTTTTCTTTATTAGAGAACCAAGTTTCCCAAAATTCTAATGTAGTTTAATTGATTTTTTAAATATATGGATTAATTAATATTTTAGGCATTTATATGCATATATGGATTTTGTGTTATAATTTTGTGGAACATTTATTGATTTGAGGTTGAATATACTTTTTGTGAAATATATATTTTAGTTTATGAAATTTATTAATAGTTTGATTTTAGAGTATAGAATATATTTGTTTAAGAGAGTTAATTTTAATTTTTGACTTTGATTTTGAGGTTTTTTTTTTTTGTAGTTTATTTCGGGATTGATTTTAATTCTTGTGTTGTATAACTTTATTATTTATCTTTTAAATATAATGATTTAAGAATTAATTTAGATTAATTAAACTAATTGTAATTTTTTTTTAAGTCTGTGATATCTATAACGATGATATTTGTCATGGCTATAGATATTAATTTATATTTAAAAAGAAACATGTCAATAGCGATGACAAGCTATAAGTCATCTACAATGGCGACAAAATATGTCATGGCTATAAGGGATCTATACCGATCGACCTATAGCAATGATTATATTATGACGATTTTGTTGCCGCTATAGACCTATAGCAGCGATAATATGATCTATAGATAGATCTTTTTTCTTGTAATGACTGGTTTGGCTTGAAAATTCTTAGTTACCAAAATATTTGCGGTCTTTACATCTCTATGCACTATAGGTGGCTTACAACCACTCTGCCAATACTCCAATCCTACGTATAATCATAATCAATGTTTCACTTATAATTCAAAAACAGTAATGATTATAAAAATTAGAACGAAACAATGTACATGCACATGTCGACTTCTATAGCTAGCTAATTACCTTGTGCTGCATCCAATGCTATCCGAAGTCTTGTTTCCCAACTCAAGAGTTTTGCACCGCTATTATCTGTATAGGGCAAGTCAAATAATTTGTTCTACTTTCTTAGTTTTTCTTATATAGTCTATCGGAACACTACAAAAAATCAACCCTATAATGACGAGATTTATCATCGCTATTGATTAAGATGTCGTCGCTATAGATCTATAATGATGATAAAGCCGTTGCCGATCCGTCGTGGATATAGAGCCATTATAAATTCATTGTAACAACGACCACACATGTCGTCAGTATTACGTCTCTTTAATGACGATGGTTGTTGTTGCTATATTGTCATCGCATACAACTTATAAACGATGAAATTGATCGTCGTCAGTTTTTGAGTGACGACAATAATTATCGCTATAAAGATAAAAAATTTAATTTTTAAAGTAAGTTGAAACTTATAGCAATGACATTATTTCTGTCATTTAGGATGTAATTTATTTCTGTCGTTAGCTCAGTGTAGCTCGATTTTTCAGGTAATCCACAATCTAAGCTGATGAAACCTGAGATGGTATAAAAACATGTATAATAGCCTTAGAATTGAGCTATATTATTATTAGAGATTAATTAGAGAATTATACCTGATTGATCCTGAGAATGTACAACAAAGACGAGAGAATAGACAAGAAGAACTTCGAAGTGAAAATGTTTACGCATGATGTTGTGTAAACTTTGTAAGCACAAGTGCATGCTATTGATACAAGTAATATAGAATGAGTATGAGTATCATCCCATGAAGATAGTTGAATTACTATTTACCGAAATTTTTCTAACTTTAATTTTATTTGAATTAAATATTTAATGAAAAAAATTAAATTAAAACTAAAAAAAAACTAAAAGCAATAAAAATAACGAAAATAAATATTAAAATAAAGAAAGCATAAAACGAAAATTAAACAGGGTTTAAATCAATGAAAATTAAACATAGGGTTTCTGATTTTACCGTAACTAGTCCACTCTAACATTTTCTATCTCATTAGTTTAAAATTATTCTCCGAGTTGATAATCGAGATTCCCTAATTTACTAACCATCTTATTTAATGGTACTTTAATCATGGCCTCAGCAGAATTATGTGTTCTCTCAAACTCTACAAGTCATGTGTTATACTATTCTATAGTTGTTTATAAAATTCCCTCTCCTAAGTGCCAAATTCTAGAAATCAAGTCATCCAACTAGTAGCTAATTAGTTGAGAAGTATTAAGCATTGATTAACATAAATAAATTCAAGAAAAATATCAAAGAACATATTGGAAAATTAAGACATAGAATCAAAGTACATCATGCCCCAAGTATAAAACAATTAATTCAATATGTTTCAATTGTTTTTCTTATTATTTTGATGTTTTGCTAGTTTGAGTATATAGGAGAATGAAATATGGCTGTTTGATGTGAATTAAGGTGAAGTTGTGCCTCTAAAATGGGGTTTTTAAACCATTATAACTGAAGTCCAATCCGATACGGACGTAACGTAATAAAAATGAGGTAAATCGGAGCTAAAACAAAGAAATAGTGCACCCAGGAAACCGTGGTGCTAGACTAACTGAAAATCTCGGGAATTTTTACTGCCGTGGCACCACCGTTTGCATCTTAGGTCAATAATTAATTGCCCAGATCAACTTTTTGATGATCCATGGGTCCAGATTCGGCCTACTTTAAGTTTGCATGATCTACCATTTTAAAACTCTATCTTTGGGGTTAAAAGAGGCATGTTGGAATAGAGAGAAAGAGAGGGAGGTAGCCACGAAAGGAGAAGAAGAAGAGGAAGAAGATATACTCCAATCTTCTATTTCTTGATTTCTTCTGCAACATCAACATCATTCCTTATTCATACCATTTTCTCTTCATCTTTTTTGTTAGTTTTTCTTTGTATTTTTTATATTTAGAGAATAGTATTGTTGAGAAAAAATCTTAGAGGGAGGATTTAAGAGAGCAAGAATCAAGTTTGGAGGAGAAGATTAACAATCTCCATTAATACCTTCAAGCTCTTCAAAGAGGAAGAATTCTAAAACTCTTTTCTTTTTGATATTTTTTATTAAAATGTTATTGTTCTTAATTAATATTATGAACTAAATTTTTTTTTGTCTAGTTTTACTATGTGAGCCAACCTAGTATCTTGTGTTTGTTTATTTCTCTTCTCTTTCATTAGTCAAATCTATTGTTGAGTTATTTATTTTACCTTATACTTATTGCTTTTATTTAATTGATTACTAAATAGATTATTGAGTGAAATTTCTATGAGCTTGGAAAGGGGATTAGAAATTTGGACTTAGTAAAATAACATAAGATTACCTAGTTTGGGGTAGGTTTGTATAGGATAGGAATATACTTATGTGACTTATATAACCTCTTTGAGAATTACTAAACTTAATGAATCTAGTCAATTTATGTTAGGAGTAACATATTAGCTTATTTAGGTATTTTTACTTATCTCTTAGAAAGGAGTTTTTGAATACATTTAAATCCTCGGTTGACAACTCAAGTAGATTAATTAATTTACGAGAGAAATTATAAAATAGCATGACAAGAGAATGGTTGGAAAATTAGTAAACCTAGACATTTTTCTTATTGATTTATCTTTTATTTATTTTGCATGCTAGTTTAGTTACTTTATTTTATTTCTTCAAAATCTATATATCGTTTTTTTGGATAAAGTTACGATTGAGATACTTTTTATACTTAGCATTGAATTAGAAACCAATCTAGTCAGTTCGATACTCTACTTCCATATCTATATTACTTGTAACTATATGTACTTGCACGGGAGTGTGTGAACTAATAGTTACACATTCCAACCAATAGTCAGGTAGAATATCAACCATTTGATCATATGGCATCAAGGACTGAGATTGGCCCTAAAAACTTGCTAAAGAATGTGTTTCTGGACGGTGGGTACTACCACAATGCTCCTTGGAAAGTGTCGCAGCGCTCTATGCTCGGGAAATCTATTCTCCAGGCTGCTCTATAGCACTCCTTGGCCAGTGCCACGGCGCTCTCAGTTATGGAAAATCTGCACAACAATGTTTCTTTCCAAGAGCGTTGTTTCGTCATTTTAGCTCAAATTTGCCTGATTTTTGTTGTGTTACATTCATATCGGACTTAATTTCAATCCAATGAGTTGAAATACCCATGTTTGGCACCAATTCATATTTATTATCATTTATTCACAAGAACTATAAAAACAAAATATCGAACCAACAAATATGCTTGAGAGCTTATAATTATTTGAGCTAAATAATACTTGATTTGTGAGTGAATTAATCACTCACCACCTTGACCAACAAAATCATCAGGTAAGGGTATTACTAGCAAATGATAAAAAAGGACACAGTAGAATTCACTAGAAAATGCGATAAATGCCAGCACTTTGTAACAGTGTTTAGATCGCATCCAGTTCAATTAACATCAATGACCAATCCATATCCTTTCGCTGTTTGAGGCATCGATATCATCAGTCTTTTATCTCTTGCCTGAGGAGGTCTTAAATTTGTTGTGATCACAGTTGATTACTTTACAAAGTAGACAAAATCTGAAGCACTAGCAACCATAACTACGAGGCGAATGACCGACTTTATTTACAAGTTTATTGTTTGTCGCCATGATGTACACCAAAAAATTGTCTCGGGTAATGGGAAATAATTCATTGTGAAGAGTTTCGTGATTTCTGTGACAATCTTGGTATCAACTTAGGAAGGTCCTTACAAAATTGATGTCGTAATTCGGCTGGCACTTATAAGCTAACTCGAATTGGACGATAGAAAATTGACCATGCATAGAATGCAGAACATCTACATTGCTATTATTAATAGTATGTATTTGAAAAGTATGTCCTCAATTTCCTCAATAAACAAATATTCGGCCTATTCTACATGCAAAATTAGAGTTACATAGCAGTTTACATCACGACCATAAAACTCAAGGGGCAATAGGATTAGATATTTATCTCATATTTGTATCCAAAAGGTCTAAGACACTGACCGCCTAGAGGAGCAAAATTTTTTAAACTCAATTTTAAAAATCCGACGATCCATGAATCTTCCTCCTCGCTTCATGCTCAGCATGTCATATAATGTGATGTCACTCTATGGACGATAAGTGTAAATACAAAATGGTCCAAAATTTTGAATGACACATCGCTACAAAAATGTAACGAGGAACTTCTGAAAAGATTTGCGACAATTAATTATCTCTCAACTTGCATGTCTCTTGTTTCTTATTTTCAGAAGTGACCTGACCTATTTAGATAGCTTTTTATCAAGTTAAAATAGATTTTAAATCTCATGCCGTAAAGATCGACCTAGCTTATTTATTTAAGTTGGTGACAACACAAAAATTAAAATTGCATAAAAATAAACAAAGTTCAATTGAGATTTCATTTTCAAGCTCGAATAACAATAATGTATTAATAAAGTTAGGACTAAGCCGACACAAAAATATATATTACATCTAAAAGTCAAGACCAGCTTGCATTGTTCCAAAAAAAAAGGGAAACTAAGCCTCACCCCCACGAGCTCACTCCTCTTGTGTTGCGGCCTCCTTCTAGGAATCAGCAAGAGCCACCATGTCAGGACCTAGAATATTGAAGTCAAATGCAAGGTGCTCGTAATAGATATTGCAAGTAATAGTTGAAATCCCCTGGTCCATGGCCTTGCCCTCGTGATCAGGAAGGGAGCTTGTCTTGAACTCCAACATTGTAACTCGCCTTGCCTTAACCAAGGCATCAGTATAGTGGGAGATCGTGTCCTTAAGCTTCCTCTTCTCATCTGTGAGTGCACTCTTCTCCGATTCCAACATGCTGATCTTAACTTCTAGCAAGGCAACCTTATCCTCAAGCTCCTTTTTTTCTATGGCATGGTCTGTCTACTATTTCTTCTGTTCATCGATAAGGTTGCTTAGAACCTTCAGGCGGTTCTCACTTTCCTTCATACTATGGAGGACTTTATCATAGGTACTAACAATAGAAGCCCTAGTCTACAATTAAAAATGAGAAATTAGTAAAAATTAAATAAATACGTAAGTAATGCATGGAGAACTCGAGGATTACTTACATTTACCAGTATCCTTATGATGGACTTGAAGAATTTCGACACAGGCTGCTTCTTAGGACACCTTTCTGTAGCCTTAGAGCTCACTTGGGATAGGGCTGCTGCTGGAACAAACACAACTTCAGTTTTCGGAGCCATTTTCCTTTTCTTGGCTTACGATGGCTTTAGACAAGCCCCTGCTTGTTTGAGCGAGCTTGGGACCTTTGGTGGAAGAGCTCACATTTTGCAAGTGTGACAAGACATATTTTCATAAAACTACGAGTTAGTCAAAAGATTCAACAACCAAGAAAGAAAACAATCAAATATACCTTCTGAAGGCACGATTCGAGGAGGATTGGTCACTTTTTTCTTTTTCTTTGTGGCCGTAGGAGCTCACCTCTTCTTTGAAGTGGAGGTCGATGTAGAACTCTTCTTCACCGGGCTTGGTGTAGCTCGCAGCTTGTTGGTAGAATTTGGTAACCTCATGCCCACTAGAAAAAGCTCGCACGCCACCAAGTTCTCTATTATGCAGAGTATTTTCGAGTTGAATTCCTCGATAGGCAGCTTGTTAATCCTCTCAACACGGTCAAACTGTTTGACATTGAGGTCTGTTCGCTCCCTGAGCACTACAAAAAAAGAAGGGCAACTAAAGTGCGAGTAAATCTTAAAAACATTAAGGTGCAAGGAGAATATTAGTTCATTTGGGTGCTGGAAGAAGCCATTGTCGGCATACTTGGTGGAAGAAACTCTCCTTCCACTTCCCCATGCTACTGCGAACATTGTGGACTGACTTCAGATTAAAACTAGTCCATTTACTCGCATAGTAAAGTCCTACATAAAATGGGTTAGACTTGACACAATAAAACCATGCGAACTCCTCCGGAGTAGGTTAACCTAGTTTATGCCTATGGTAAAGTATATGCAAGCCTACCACATACCTATAAGTATTTGGGGTTAGTTGAAATGGTACTACCCTGTAGTAATCTACTATAGATTTTATGTATGGATAGAGTGGAAAATAAATACCAGTCCATGAGTTGGTGTATGCAGTCTGTTGAACTCTGTTGGGAGGTTGATCTAGATCTCGATCTTGAACTGACTCCATAATCTCTCAATCTTATTCTATGTACAGTTAGTTTGCAATTCGTTATAGGACAAGTCATCTTCAACGTATTAGTAGTGAACTGTTGTGCAGTCTAAAAACCTATATGATTAATTGATGCCAAAAAGAGAAAAGTTGACCAAGAGGACGTGTCCGGTCGCATGAGTAAGATTAAGTGTGATCTCCTCCGAAAGGATTAAGTGCGACCTCCTCCGAAAGAGCTAAGTGCGACCTCCTCTGAACGAGTTAAGTGAGACCAGAATAAAAAAGAAATTAGACTATGCTTCATGAAACGGGTAACCTACAAAGAAAGGAAAATAAGTATCTGAATGTAGATCAGCCAGTTATTCCATTTAGGATATTACCAAATTATATTGTTACTCAAATTATATTTCATAATTATACATTTACCCATTTTTTACAATTGGGAAACACTGAACTGCCCTCACCTATATAAAGGGAGTTTAGTGTTGTAGAAAGGGGTTCGGAGAAAGAAAAAACATTACTTTTGGACTGATATCTCTCTCAATCTTGAGATTGAACGAAATTCTTGTAATCCTCCGAAAAAATAGTAAAAAAACTATAGACGTAAGCTCATCTTTTTTGGGACCGAACCACTATAAAATTCTAGTCTTTTTACTTACTTTGATTAGATTAACCCTTTTTACACACAAGCCACATCTTGTAAATTCTTAAATTTATTGTTGACAAAACCTCTGTCAACAACTATGCTAGAAGGAGGGCTATTCCGACAAAATAGTTGGTCAAATTTCTCTTTTTTAATAATGGCAAATACTAAAAACACTACCAGAGTCACTAGAACTAGCCAAAACCAACCCCAAAGCATTGCTGCTGCAGACGCAGATCTTGCTCAGGATTAGCTTACCGTGACTGCATCAAAAAGCATTGCCCAGAGATAGAATCATATGGAGGAGGCACTAGTAAACCTTCAACAAATTACTAACTAGATTAATAACTCCCTACGATGACTTGCTTAAGGATAGATAGTGACTCCACTACAGCACGAACGTCCCGGAGAACGTCCTGCTCAACTACCTGAGAAAGGAATACAGATCCTAGAGACAAGGAAATGCGACTAGCATAAAACCCAGCAAGAGTGTCATGAAGATCGCATCTCTAAGGGAAAAGACAAGGTCACAAACTTGCCTCTGGAATCTGATACAGAGAGTTTAATCTGATAACTTTTTCAGAGATCACTCAATAATCAAGATTGTTTGAACAGCGAATAAAAACGGCAATCAAGAAACGTCTTCGAAAGGATTAGTAGAGAGTCGAGACAAAATCTTACAGACCTAAGACAACACATAGAACAGCGACGTAGTCATGAGCGATCCATATCGTATCATAACAACCAAAGCTAATCTCATCGTACTATTTCACTAGATTCCTCTCACAGATCACAGAAGACTCCTCCTGACCAACCTGCCTTATATCGAGATAACGATCAAAGGCCATCCTTGCTGCCAGTAAGAGATAATGCTCTTCTTCCGAACGTTGAGATTCATAATTTAAGGATTGCATTAGACGCACTTGCTGGTTGGGACGATGAGCTTGTTGATGGGTATCGTCAATCGCTATTCAGCGAGGAAGTTCGAGTTGCTGTCCTACCTATTAGATTCAAGCTTCCCACTATAAATACTTTTGATGGGAAAATTGATCTAGAGGATCATATGGACCACTTTAGTAACCTGATGGAACTCCATTGTGTCGATGATCATGCATGTTGCAAATGTTTTGTTGTAACTCTCTCAGGAGCAGCAAAAAGGTGGTTTCGAGGACTTAAGTCCAGCTTAATCTCGTCCTGGCAACAACTTCAGATGGCATTCTTGAGGCAATTCCAAGTTGCGAAGAATTTCACTGTTCCACTTGTTAGCTTGTCTGTAGTTCGACAAGGTCCAGAGAAAACTCTACGATCTTACCTTAACCGATTCACCACAGAGTTGGCAAACGTTAACAACCCACCTGAATGGGGAGTTTTAATTCTCATGATGGCTGGGATGGGACCAGAAACTAAACTCTGAGAGGAATTACTTGAGTAAAAATGAAGAACTCTCGAAGACTTCTATCGAAGAGTTGGTCGGTATTTGAGGTAGAATTTTCGTGCAAGAATCTTCAAAAGACAAAGAAAGAAGGAAGAAAAGATGCAACTAAAGACACGACCACGACCAACAACAACAGTAACAAGAAGTCAAACAAAAGGAGCAACGAACAGTTGACAGAGATTTCAAGAGCTCCCATGATAACCATACCGATTAAATGCACCCATAGATCATATCTATTTAGTCACAAACCAGCAGGAGTGATATCGCTAACCGGAACCAATGAAACGGAACAGAACAAGGCGCGACCCCAACAAGTTCTGCCAGTATCACAATGACATTAGACACGAGACCAATAATTGCTATGTCTTGAAGAATAAAATTGAAAGATTGACTAAAGAAGGGCGACTGCGGCAGTACTCCAGGCAGAACAACGAAAGGCGAGAAGAAAACCAGCAGTAATTTCCAGAAATTCAATGCGAATTACAAACTATTTTTGGAGGGCCGCATATTGGTGGAGACTCAAAAAGGGCACACGATAGGTATGCACAAGAAGCTCAACAATAGCCGTTGACCAATATCATGCACCTTGAACAGCGACCACGAAAGCTTCAGTGAGTACCGGATATGGATATTACCTTCATAGAACAAGACGCGAGGGAGGTCCATTACCCACATAATGATACGTTGGTGATAAAGATCAATTGTGGAAGCACGCAGTTATGGCGAGTATTGGTCGATAACGGGAGTGCTATTGACATCCTGTACAACGACGCCTTTAAGAATATGGGGTTAAATGAAAGCGACCTACAGCCTGCTGTCACTCCACTCTATGGATTCACTGGTAATAGCATAATGCCTATGGGCATGATTGAGTTAATTGTTAATGTTGGAACTTATCCTAGGGTTTCAAAAGTAATGACCCAATTCTTGTTGTAGATTGCCCCTCTGCATTCAATGCTGTACTGGGAAGACTGACAGTGAGGGAACTTCGAGCTATTACTTCATTCTACTATCTCGCTATGAAATTCCAGACCCAACACGGGGTAGGCGAAGTGCGAGAAAACCAATATAATGCATGGACTTGTTATAACAACTCTTTAAAGCTTGCAGCAAAAGATGCGATACCTCGCACAATGATGCTCCAGCTACCAAGGGAAGCATCAGGCAAAACATACGGCAGTAAAGAAGCCTGTACAGCAAAAAAGAAGAGCTATGAATTCAGAGTGTTACGTCGCGTTGAAAGAAGAGGTTGAGAAGTTGCCCAAAATTAGATTTATCAAGGAATCTTTTTACCCGAACTGGCTTATTTTCATCGCATCAAGGAGGCTTCGATCTTATTTTCATGCTCGCTCCATCAAAGTTTTCATGAATTTTCCGTTGAAACAGGTTCTATAAAAACCCGAGACTTCAGGACAGCTAGTTAAGTGGGCCGTTGAATTGAGTCAATTTGACATCAATTTTCAACCTCACACTACTATAAAAGGTCAAGCTCTCGTACATTTTATTGTAGAATTTACAAATGATGTCAATCTTCCTATAAGAGTGCTTGAAAAACCTGCTTTAGATTCATCAAGGTTGTGGAAACTTCATGTTGATGGATCGTCAAACGAGAATGGAGCCAGTGTGGGCCTAGTTTTAATAAGTCCTAAAGGGCATAACATTTATTGTGTGCTTCGCTTCAAATTCCCTGTGTCGAATAATGAGGTGGAATATGAAGCAATGATAGCTAGGCTAAAGCTCACACAAGAAATGAAGATCGAGTTGATTGAAGGATTTAGCGACTGCCAGCTGGTCATTTGTCAAGTAATGGGCGATTGTCAAGCAAGAGGGGAAAGAATGATGGCCTACTTGCAGGAGGTACAACGATTATTCTTGACATTCACTGCTAATAACATTCAACTTCTTCCTCGCATCGAAAATACTCGGGCAGATGCACTTGCTAAGCTCGCTCCAACGAAAGATGCAGAGTTATTGAAGGTTATTCTTGTCGAATTTCTTGCAAAGCCAAGCATCGAAGTTGAACCCAAAGTGACCATGCTGGTTAAGAAAGACCATCGTGGATGGATCCTATAATGTAATATTTACATAATGGCAATCTTCCCGAAAGCAAAGACAATGTAAAGCGACTTCGTATGAAGGCAGCTTACTATATTATCTATGATTGGAAGCTTTATTGAAAAAGTTTTAGCTCGCCATTATTATTATGTGTTAATGAAGAAAAAGCATGCTACATTATGAGGGAAATTCACTAAGGAATATACGAAAATCATTCTGGGGGCAGGCGCTTACAAACAAGATTATTCGACAAAGGTATTTTTGGCCGACTATGAAGAAGGATACGATGGATTTTGCTAGGAAGTGTGATAAATGTCAACGATTTGCAACTATTCCTAGAATGCCACATGTTCCTCTAACTACAATGACTAGTCCATAACCATTTGTTGTTTGAGGAATTGATATTATCGGGATGCTTTCATTATTCCACAAAATGGACGGAAGCTGAATCTTTGAGTACCATTTCCTCCAAGAAGATGATAGATTTTGTTTACAAATCTATAATCTGCCGTTATGGTATACCACATACTATAATTTCTGATAATGGAAAACAATTCGACTGTGATGAGTTCCATAACTTCTACGACAACTTAGGCATCAGGAAGAATTTCTCAGCTATTGTTCATCCACAAGCCAATGGACAGGTCGAAGTGATAAATAAAATACTTAAACAGAATACAAAGACAAAGTTGAAGGAGCATAAATGAGCTTGGCTAGAAGTACTCCCTAAAGTTTTATGCACTTATCGCACCACTCAATGAACCACCACTGGAGAGAGTCCATTTTCTTTAGCTTAAGGATATGAAGTAATGGTTTCGGTTGAAGTTGGTATGAGCTCTCTACGACGATCTGTTTATGAGTAAGATCAGAATGATGCATTAATGAGAATTGAGCTCGATCTTTTAGAAGAAATGTGTGAACAATCTCAACTTTGAATTGCATCCTATCACCAGCATATTGCTTGATATTATATCTCCAAAGTCAAAAGTAGATAATTTGAGATTGGTGATCTTGTCCTTCGACGAGTTCTACATAATAATAGAGAGCATGGTGCTGGTGTATTTAGACTTTCTTAGGAAGGACCTTTTGTTATTGATGTCGTCATTCGACCTGGGACATACAAGCTAACTCGAATCGGTAGACAAAAGATCAAACATGCTTAGAATACAGAACAACTTCGTCGTTTTTATCAATAAATCGTCATGTAAATCTTCATGTATATCCTCATGTATCTTCAACGGCTTCATGTATCTTCATTATTCATCATTCGTTGTCATTCATCAATAATATTTCTTCGGCTATTACATGAACTTTATTTGGTTCATTTTTTATAGATCTATGGCAATTTTCGGACACTATAAAACTCAGGGGGCAGTGGAATCAGAATGTTATCTCCTACTTGCTACCTAAAGGACTATGCAAATATTCAATTAGAGGGGTTGGAATTTTAGATCGCCGAATTTCTAAAATTTCTTAAAATCCTAAGATTTTCTCCTCGCTTCATGCCATAGCATGTCGTATTATGCAATTTCCCTCTTCGAACAACAAAGTGACTAAACAATACGTTCATTATTCGATGTGATATATTGCTATATCCTATTTTGCCATCGGACTTCTGCAAAACAGTATTGAGTTTGCATCACTCATACTTGTTGTTTTCTTAAGTGACCTAACCTATCGTAACACTTAAAACTCGTTTGAAGTTAGTTGGATTCTAATCACAAATAGTATACCAATCAGTCACTTAGTAATTGACTACTTAGTTAAAATTATGCAACTTTATATAACATATTCTGATTTAATTATTTTTCAGGGATGAATATTTAAATAAATAATTATGCAGATTTGCCCGCTCCGGCATCTTTGCTTGCTTCAGACTCCTTACAACTCCGAACAAGCTCAACTACGTCTTCGCCAAGAATGAAAAAGTCAAAATCCGGATATTCGCAGAAGATGTTAAATATAATGGTCGACGAGGAGATATCACTGGCTTTTTCTTCAAGCTCTTAGACTTTAGTAACCTTGAACTTTTCAATAGCCTTGTGAACTGTCTCTGTTGTCACCTCCTTCATGCGATCTGGATGCTCAGAGATAGTTTTCTCGAGCTCCTTAACTTTTTCCTCAAGTTTCTCTTTCTCGAGCTCTTCGAGCAGCTTCTGCCTCTCCAAGTCGAAGGTTTTTTTCTTCTCCTCGCAAGCTTTTTCCGAGTCCTCGAATGCTTGGGTTATCTCTTCGACTTTTTCGGCCTTTTCCAAATACTCAAGGACTGGGTCATGCTTCAGGACAGCAGCTACAGCGGTCTGAAAATATAACACATAAATACCAGGAAACAATACATTGAAGAGGGAAAATAAAAAGTGCTTACATTTACCAACATCCTCATCGCAGAACCGAAGGCAACCTTAGCTCATCGTCGCTTCATCCTCTCCCAGCCATCTTCAGAAATGAAGCGATAAATAGAGGCTGCACTTATACTAGCCTTCTCTGGCAATTGGTTGAGAAGTGTGAACAGCTCTTTGTCTTTATTAACTTGGTTCGGTACCGAAGAAGTGGCAATCTCCTTGAATGGATATGGATTGCTTACAGTTTGAGGCTAAGGAGGAGGCGAGCTTGTCGGGATACCCTTGAAGGCGACTTTTCATTTTTTAGAAATATCGACCTTCTATTTCCTTTTTGACGTCGACGGAGGCGTGCTCTCTGGCATCTTAGACTTTGCCATTGACCCCAAAGTAGAAGGCGGTGCTCATAGTCCACTGCCGATAACCATTTCTATATAGAAAAATGAGTTAACATGCGAGGTGATAAAATACTATGAAAAGAAGAAAAATAATAATTAACTTCTTGCTGTTGAAAAACTAGTGGTGACGTGGATTCTGGAGATGATGGTTCCAAGGTTATAGGAGTGGTAGGTGTTTTTCGTTTCCTAGGTTTGGAAGACGAAGCATTATTTTCCTTCTACTTCCTTGGCTTCTTCTTCTTCAAGCTCGAGGGTCTGGTCGAACGGATAGTGGAATCCGAGAAAGCATCTCCCCTTGGAAGCAGACCGCAAGCGACTAAATTCTTGGACGTCTCAAGTTTCTTCCAATTGAATTCTTCAATTGGAAGGTCGTTTATTTTGTACACCTTTGCCAGCTGTTCTCTGGAGAATCCAGGTCATTCCCTATTATATACGAGTGCGATCAGATTAATATACTTATAAAGAGAAGGTAATGAGCTGAAAGTTACCTACCAGGATTCTGAAAGAAGCCGTTATCTGTATAATCAAAGTGGAAAAATAGATTTTTCCATTTGCCCATATTGTTGCAGACCCCGTAAATGATTTTTATGGCTTGGTTCGACTACTTGCTTACATAGAAAAATCCAAAGTCTGATAGGTTTGATTTCACTTGGTAAAAATAGGCAAACTCTTCAGGAGTGGGGGTTTCTAAACCTAATTTATGGTAAAGTATGTACAATCCTACCATATATCTATATGTATTTGGAGTTAGTTGGAAAGGGACGATCCTATAGTAGTCAACGATTAATTTTATGAATGGATGAAGGAGGAGGTGGACAATACATTTGAGAACTACTTCAGAGAATGAGATAATTCCATGAAGTGGTGTGTGTGGTCGATTAAACTCCATGGGAAGGCGAAGAGGGATGGCAATCTTGTAGTTGCACACGATCTTGCTGAGCTTGTTCATTGTGCACTCATCCTTATATTGGTACATAACCAATTCCCCTCTACATATTGATAGCCCGTTGCGAATGCAGGGGCATCCCTGATATGCGGAGACCACTAGTTCTAAGGAAGGTCGCCTATGCCTGACCCCGGTTATCTCTATTTCGGGTTCTGGCTCAAGATAATCTTCAAGATTTATGAAGCTAAGACTGGAATTGGAAGATTTTCCTGAGAATGCATTCCCTTCCCTAAAATCCTTACTACTAGATATCTGAAAAGAAATACGGATGGGTTTGTCCTATATGAGCAACAAGGATCTTCGCTATATGCAAGTAATTTTGGGGTTCATTCAAGGATTGCATTAACAAGCAGCTCATCAGATTTTTTCTAATCGGTCTATAGATTCATGAAAATTATTCGAGTAGATCGTCAAAAAATAAATGAATAAGGTTTCAGACCCTAAAATCTCTTTTACGAGTTCGTCTCTGTCAATCATCTAAAAGAGAGTCCATTCTACGAACTAACAAAGGGGATCTGACAAATTCCTATTTCAGTCCATCCGAGTGTGGGATAGGTTCTTATTCAGGACATTTAGGCTCTACAATTTGTTTCAATTTCTAGAAAAAAAATCTGTAAATGAGTTTTCTAAACAGACAAAGAACAATAACAGAGAGGATATATACTAACCTTTCTTTGATGGCAGAGGGATCGAGATGTAGTGTGAAGGATTATGGTAATAACTCTATCGGAGAAGATACTGAAACTGTGCGAGCTGAGAAACAGAACGACGCCGGAGGGGTTGCTTTATGAACACTTCGGTTTTTAGGAGAGAGAGATAGAAGACGATAGGGTTTGTAATGAAGAAGCAGATTGATTTCTGATAATTATGTCTCAGGCGTCACCCAATCACAGCCGTAGATCAAGGTATTTAATTTTTAGATCTAAAGGCCGAAGTTCACGTGGGATTTGATTTTCAGAAAATTAAATCGGTATCTTTTCAAAATTTGAAACGACTCGATTTAAGACAACAGTTAGTGTTATCACTATCATTGTGTCTACTCAAAGAACGGAAATGTCTTCTCGAGTTTTGCTATTTTTCTGAGAGAAGGTGACACGTGATTTTATCTGTCAGAAAAAGATACACGTAATCTTGAAAATGTGAGATTTGAGATCTAGCGACTCTTCGAAAGATCTCAAGTCTAAGTTATGACATCGCATTTTTTAAGCGCGCACTTATAATAGAAGGAAGCTCCATTTTGTCCTAAAAAACTAATGGAGTTAGGGGGTAATTATTGTGTGGTCTAAAAACCTATATGATTGGTCGATGCCAAAAAGAGAAAAGTTGACTAAGAGGACGTGTCAGGTCGCATGAGTAAGATTAAGTGCGACCTCCTTCGCAAGGATTAAAAGATTAAAAGAACTAAGTGCGATCTCCTCTGAACGAGTTAAGTGCGACCAGAATAAAAGGGAAACTAGACTAAACTTCGTCAAACAAGTAACCTACAAAGAAAGGACAACAAGTATCTAAGTGGAGATCAGCCAATTATTCCGTTTAGGATATTATCCAATTATATTGTTACTCAAATTGTATTTCATAATTATACATTTACCCATTTTTTACAATTGGGAAACACTGAGCTATCCTCACCTATATAAAGGGAGTTCAGTGTTGTAGAAAGGGGTTCGGAGAAAGAAAAAATATTATTTTTGGACTGATATCTCTCTCAACCTTGAGATTGAACGAAATTCTTATAATCTTTCAGAAAATAGTGAAAAAACAGTAGACGTACGCTCTTCTTTTTTAGGGCTGAACTACTATAAAATTATTGTCTTTTTACTTGCTTTGATTTGATTAACCATTTTCACACACAAACCACATCTTGCAAATTCTCGAATTTATTGTTGATAAAACCTAGGTCAACATCAACCATATAGGTTGGAGCTTCTCTTATTAATGAGGTCGCGACTCCTCGGGAAGATCTCTTATGTGAGGACTAGCCTTCCTAGCGCCTGCTATTTCAACATGGGACTCCTCTACTTCAACACTAGGCTCCTCCGTGTCGATGTATATCCCCAAACTTTACAGGATCGAGTTTGTCCCTGAGTTCTTTAGGGAAAAATTGCGTCATGATCCTATTCAAGCTCGAGCCTAAAGGTATTACTATCCAGTCGTTTTATTTTAAGCTAACCTAAAAAGTGGGACCTATACAAAAGAGCACGAGTCTTATTTTGTGCCGGGACACCTAGAGATGCGCGATCTAGTAGCTTCCCAAGACTGATTCAAAAAACCTAGATCCACAAACTTTACAGAGGATCGAACCTCAAGGTGCGAAGATCAATCATTCCAAAGGCCGTAACTTGCTAAAAGTGAAATCTACCATTTAAAGTCCTAAACCTAGATGTTTAAAGTTATGGTGTGACCTGTTCAAACAGTTCGAATTTATAGTACAAAGTGTTCATATCAAGCAGAGGCAAAAGTCGAGCAATTAAATTAAGTTCAGTTAATAAGACCTATTCCTAAAGGTCTCTAATGTCTCTAGGTCCGAAATTGCTTCATGAACACAAAGAGAGTTGCAATTCATGAACCCGAGTATTTAAAGAAGAAAAACGCCTTTGTTTTCACTTTTTGCTTTCCTCATTTTCAAAACCCTTGGGAGAACCCTGAGAGACCCAGAGTTGTGAAAAACTTCTCAGAACTGAAATTCGATTTCTCATTTCCCGTGGTGATTTCTACACTGTTCCCCAATTTTTTATCGAGGAAAATATCAAGATTTCAGGTTTTCCAGCCAATCCGAGACTTTTTAAAGGTAGCCTCCTTCTCTTTTCTCCTTCTCGGATTTTCGATTTTTCCTTGCATTTTGTTTTGGCGTTAAGATTTGATTTTCAAAAATGAAATCTCAAAAGACAAAGAGGCTTTCAGATTTAAATCGGCATGTGATGTCACTCTCTTCAAAAAGCAGCACTACCATTTCGAGTTCCACCCACTCGAAGAAATTTTGTGACACATGGCCGCACTACAGAAATTTGCAACGCTCTCGAAAGGATAAGGTTTTAGGAAATTTATCATTTCCAGGATCACGCATGGTCACACGATAAGCTCTATGCATTTCAATGAAACAATGAAGCTGCATGGTCACACGATAAGCTCTATGCCTTTCAATGAAACAATGATGCTTGGAGCAATTATTGTGCGATTAGAAAACGAAGTATAAATCTACGACTTTTATTAGAGCAACTTTTAGATTTGAACGGGCGCACTCGCTTTGAAAAGCAGGCCTACCATTTCGAGTTCCAGCCCCTCCCAGAAATTTTGTGACACGTGGCCGCATTTCAGAAATTTGCGACGATCGAAAGGATAAGGTTTCAGGAAATTTATCATTTCCAGGATCCCGCATGATTGCATGCGACTGGTAAACTCCACGTATTTCAAAGAAATAATAGAGTTTGGAGGATCATGACGCAATTTTTCGCTGTGTGATCAGAAAATGAAGTATAAATCTACTACTTTTAGTTGAGCAGCTTTCAGATTTAAACCAACATGTAACGTCAACGTCACTCTCTTCCAAAAGTAGGACAATCATTTCGAGTTCCCTCACTCCCAGAAATATTATGACATATGGCCGCACTTCAAAAATTTGCGGCGCTCGAAAGGATAAGGTTTCAGGAAATTTATCATTTCTAGGATCACGCATGATCGCCACGCGTTTCAAAGAAACAATAGAATTTGGGGACAATTATTGTGCCATCGGAAAGCGAAGTGTAAATCTACGACTTTTAGTCGAGAACTTGCCCTACTTATGATGATGGGCACTCGTGACGAATGTAGTGACAATGAATGATTCATCCTCTGTACTCGAGAACTATAAGTATGGGCACTCGTGACGACGAAAGCTTCTTATTATCGTAAAAAATAATTAAAAACTTCCTATTTGTGTCTTAAGCATGATTGTGCAAAGTATAGTTAAGGACTTTCGAATTACTTTTCCACTGGACTTTGGTCAATATTTCAACTTGTCCAATTACTTATCTTCTATTTGAAACATCCTTTTTTCCCGTAAGTACTTTCGAACATTTGTTAAATGCCCCTAGCTTCGTCAGTTTCATGGAAGGAAAGGGACATATTGCTTCACCTGAGACTATTACTGAGGTTTAAAAAGTATAAGAATTTTTGTATGTTCAAAATTAATTAAACAACCAAATTAAACCAAAATGAGAAAACGACGTCCCTTCTTCATCTCTCTTGCTTTCTGAAAAATTTTACATAAATCCTAATGAAAAAAGAAATAAATAAAAATCACAAGAGTATCCAGATGTAGAAGTACTTTTTGCTATGTATGTTTTATTTCCGAGAAGACAGTTACTTCGTTGTGTTTTTATTTTTTGAACTTAGTTTTGCTTTCTGATCTCAATATCCTGTTCAGCTAATCGATAGATGCATGTCTCCTTGTCTCTTTAATTGATCAATTTTATAAATGAAGGATGGTTTGGTTTGCCATTTATTGTGCTCTTTTTTTTCTAGTTAGAGTTCTTTTTCACTGAGTTTTTCAATTTTTTTAGGGTTTTAACAAGGGATAGTTGAGATTATGATTTTCTGACAGAGTGCATTTTTTGTTTGTCCTTTTTGGGATTTTTCGGATTAATGCTATCACTTTTTTTAAAAAAAGGTTTATTGGAATATTTGTGTATAAAATTAATAACACTAGTATATTGAAGTAAGCTATATATGCGACTGTTTCAAACATTGGAGGAAACAGAGGTTGCCATGAAAAGTTTGGGTACAAGTACTTGAGAATAGTCAAAAATAGGAAAAGTACTCACTCTGAATCATCTAATATTTCTTTCAAACTTTATTATAATTTGGCATTGATGATTTATTAATTTTGTGTAACAACATTAATGATACAAATCTGATTAGTACTCCATGTTCATCATGGTCATGCGGAAAGAAGAAAAACTTTGTAGTTCCACTTTGGTTGTATCACTCGGTGAATTAGTTTTCCTTTGTTTAACTATTGTGGTTGTTATCAGGATCCTTAGAAAGGGGAAACAACAAAATGCGATCAATTTCGAAGGTTAGAGTTCTGGTTATAGATATTGTCACGATCCAAAATCTAAGTCTGTGACTTTTAGTAATTTTAAGTGTATATAAACACAAATAAAAAATTTGTAAAAGTTCGGGAAAAATAAGTACTTACGTTTTTCATTTTAGTCTTCAAATCATTAGAAATTTTATATTAAAAATGGTTCGTATTTAGTTTGGTTTATAAAAATAGATACACCAATTAAATTTGAAGAAAATATAGTTAAGTTATACAAATCTTGATTTAATAAATATTTCAAATCTTGAATCCGAATGTCTAAAATTTAACTTACAAAATTTGTCAAAATTCCAAGTGCTTAAAACTTTAAAAATATGCCCTTTAGAAACTATAGTGTCCCGTTTACACACCAAATTCTCAAATAGTTGTAAATATATCCTCGTACATTCACTTAACATGAACAACAAACTTGGCTAAACAGTTAGAAATGAAAAAGAATAGGACAAGGTATAACGGCCAATTGAAGAGGAATAGGAATAAGACTACAAATATAAGCCAGGCAACTTGCCTGGCCATCGAGACAACTGACTCGGATGGACAACCACCTGAAAGGAAGGAAAAAATAGGAGGGGTGAGCTTGAAAGCTCAGTAGGGAAAACTGTTACCTCATTTAAAAAACTTTTTTAGTGATTGAAAGTCCCTGTAAGGTTAGTTTAATCCAAAAGCACATTTTTGCAAAACCATATGTATATACGTATATATATCCATTTCCAAAGTTAATAGCCCGTATGTGTATATGCATATAAAAATATATGCGTACTAATCCAATAGGTATTTTTTTCTTTTACCTATGCATAGGTATTAATTTGGCTAATAACAATTTATTACGCACATTTTTTTATAGTAAGAAGTAAAAGAGAGAAATAGCATTAATGATTTACATGTTTTCATGCACCTCATTATAGCTGTTAGATTACCATTAGATGATAATTCAACGGCTAAAAAAATACCTACGCATAAGTAAAAAAAAAATACCTACTAGATTAGCATATGTATAGGTATGAAAACATGATATCCAAAACTAATAGTCCGTATATGCATACATATATATAGATAAACAGAAAGCATGATATCTGAAAATCAATCAGTCCATAAATACATGATACAAATTTACCCATATCTATGAGTTCATCACCTTTCATCAATAGAAACCACGGTGTTGGCACTTCGTGTGTCATACAACCTGCCTGACACCTAGCCTATAACTGGAGGGAACACTCGTGTGTTATCTACCAAACCTAGACGGGCAACTACATTGCCTATGCTTGCCAAATTGGGAGGTAATCTGAAGAAATGCCCTACACGAGTTCACAGACTCTGCACTGTCGGTGGAGCCGCAGCTCCACTCTATAAAAATCCTATGATGCTAACCTGCTACTCGTGTGTGATCCTATGACACGTGTACTCTAAACTGATGTGTAGAAAGAGCCATGTAGCAATTTTAGTTCAAATAATACTCTGATTTTTAATAAAAGTGTTGATTATAATTTATAAAAAAAAATAGGCGGTATAACGGTCCTATTTTTAATATATCCAAAAATAACTTGTACTCAGAAATGTCCCTGAGCAATCCAATATGTATTATACAATTCAATCCCATCACATATGTCCAAAATAGTTCTAAAATCAGGTTTATCATCATGTGTTATAGAAAGTAAGTTTTAATTAAAAACGACGTAAAACAATGGTAACTGAATCCCTACCTCACTAAAATAGCGATACCATGCTATTGGATCCTTAAGGTGCCATTGGACGACACTTCGGAGGATCGGGAATCAATTCCACGGCCTTGATCGCTCACTTTGAAAAAAATCAATTTCTCAATTGAGCTTCAAATCAATAAGCAGACTTCTCTATTGAATTCCTAATGCCCAAAATAGCTAAGTTAGATATATAACTCGACTAATTCGGGTCCCGACCAACACCGGACTAGTGGCATATAAAATAAGACAAAATCTAAGTTATTAGATATTTTGTTTCGTGCCGGTCACCAAACATAATCAATATATATTAAACTTCACCATTTTCTGAGTACATTCCAAAAATGACATCAAAAATAAATTTAATGATCGGATCAAAAGTCAAACTCGAGCTCAAAACTAAATAAAAATGGCAACTTTTGATTCGGGCAAAATAGAATCGCGAGATATATACCTTGAGGTTCCTCTCGGCGATACAAACCCAATAAGCCTAAGAACACGACCTGAAATGACCCAAAACGATGCCGGAAATTCAAAACTCCCCACGGCCATTAATGGTGTTTTTTGATAACAGGGAGCTCGGCGGTGACTGGGGACTAGCAGCACGGGAGGGCTTCACCAGTGGCTGGCTGGCTGGACAATAGCCGTGGCAGCCTCGGCATTCCTTTGCCTCCTTTTGGCCGAGAATGAGTGAGTGACAATAGAGAGAGGAAGAGTGAGATCGGGAAGGGGAGAGGAGAAGAGAGAGAGAGAAACTACTATATATATAGATATAATAATTTTTTAATTAGGATCAAATGACCATTTTACCCTTGAAAAAACTGGGTTATTACATTCTCCCTTCGTTATAGGAATTTTGTCCCAAAATTCGAGTACAAACCAAGAGTGAACTAGAACATAATAAATAGTCACTGGAAGTATAGTAAACACTTGACTATGGAATTTAAGAGTATTAAACCGAACGCTAGTTAATGAAAACCTGTAAAATACGCATTCCTCACTTGGCATCAAATTTCCGCCATTATACTAATCCACACAATGGTACGGGGTAAGGATACACCTGAAGAGATACAAAATCAAAAGATAGCTTATTAATAGGTACAAAACCCTCAATACCAATGGTTGGGCACAACAATATCAAGCATATGAGTAATCAAAAGATAATGATAATAACTATGGCTAGAAGTTGAGAACACAGGACTCTGAACATTGATTGCAGGGCACCAAACTCGAACAATAACCCAAGTGTCAATTATAAGAATACCATCGCTTTGATCAAACCAAATCAACAATCTCTTAGGATATTCCCATTTGTTTGCAACTAGTTCCTGGTCCTAGATAATCTCTGAGTCAATGACTCTAATAGGAGTCTCCTTTCAAGCACAAAATATAACAGAATAGAGTTAAAGAAGAGGAACAAAAATCCATGTGTTACACCACATAAGATAAACGAGTTTAAAGATCGAAGGTGATAAAGAGAGTTCAATGGCTCACAACCAGTATCCGTTCTTCGATTAGAGCAAGAGAAAATACTAAAAACAAACCACTTCTAGTCAAATACAAGATTAGAACACTAAAACTGGAAATCACCAATGCAAAATATTAGTACAAACTTTAACCTCAAATGCAAGTGTTCGAACCATGAGAAGTTTAAAAAGCAATTTCAAATCTTTTATCTAGTATAAATGAAAGAAAACCAAAGTGAAAGCTGACCCAAAGATTCTACGAGTCCTTGATATAAAGAAAACTCTACAGACACAATCCAATGTCTTAGAAGTATGCGTATAACTAAAATCGACACTTAATGCCCTAGAAATAAGGTTCTAATAGGATAAGCTATCTGGTACCATTCTAGAGTGGCACATGTCTCTCATGAAACTTCTTTTCAATTTTAACTAAAATAATTTTGAAAATAATATAAAAAGTTTTGGGGCCTAGAAATACTATACTAGTTCACAATATGTTTCTTCCTAGCCAAAGGTAAACTAAACATGAACTTCGAGTATCCCTTTACAATATAAAAATAGAGTAGAATGACTCTTAAGATAAAATCCATGAGTAATCTCATTCTAATTATCATTAACCATATAACAATAATCATGCTATATATAGTTTAAACAAAATAGGGGATTCAGATTCAACTCAATATAAATATTTTGAATAAGCTTCATCCCATGTATATGTGATGAAAATCTCTAGTAGTCATAAGTATTAACTTAAAGATGAGTTATACATGATAATCATTTATTAAAACCAACCAGGACTGTATGAAAAAGACACTAGTTTGTTTCTTATAATCAACAAACAGACATTTATTTCGTAAACTGCACTTACTCAGTAAACTAACAAATAAGGCCATATTTAAATTACTATGGTAAAGTTTTCTATCAAAACTAATAACACATTTGGGCCTCAATACAAATCATAACTAAACACAATGAGATGTTTTTTTTTTTGGTAAAATTCCAAAATATTTTCCAAAGAAATCAAACGAGTTTCTCAAAAAGTTTGAAAGTTCACACTTGTTTTTTAAAGGAAAAATAGAGTAGTTTAGAAAATATTAAAGTATGAAATATTATCAAATATTTTCTTAAAGTGAGTAAAACAAACACCAATTCTTTCTTAACCCTTCAAAATAAATATTAATAGTTTATAGAGGGTTATACTCAGCATAATCAACTAATTACTATATACATGAAATCTATAAATTGGAAAGCTACAATTAAACTTTCAAGAAGAGTATTACATATTAATATGCACCACTCAAGACTTGTCAAACATAAAACCAATGTATACGAGTTAATACCCTGTATCGATTTGAAAATCAAAATTTCATTCTCCTCCTAAATTCTTCCCAACAATAGGGAGACTGGTTCAAATCAATTTCACAAGCCCTAAAGTCTAATTAACACCACAAGTTTTGCACAACTCCAATGTAATTTTGTTCACACCATGGGAAATTGAAGTTAACATGAATCATTATACTAAACAATCTAACAAATACTAAAGGACCATACATTAACCAACAAGGTAAACCGCATCAAAGAAAACTTAGAAGAGACATGCAATTTGGACCATCGAACACACAAGGCAAAAAGTGATAAATTTCACAGAATTTAAATCAAAACTCCCAACTCAACGTTCTCACCAAACAAGGATTTTTTTTTTTTGTAATGCAAGTAACCACATCAAGTTTCTATCCTCTAAGTAGTATATTCTAGAGAAATTACAGGCATAAATCTTCAAACACGTGCATGAAGCTAAAAATTTTCCCCAAAATCATTTTCAATCTACACCAAAGTTTACCGAGTAGTCAAACATGTGAATATTTAAAACATTTCTTTAAGTAACTTATATCCATTTTTTTTTCTCAAGTAAACTTGTGAAAGTATTCATTTGATCTCAAATCAAGTATTAAGTAGGGATCAGAAAATACTTGGTAATCTAATAAGTCCAAAATTAGAAAAGGAACTTGAAAAGCTCGATTTATGTATATACCTTTAGAGAAACAAAATACCTTGGCCTAGAGATCTTTCGATTCAACACTTCTAAACGTAAAATAAAATTTTACTTATAGATTAATAGATTGGTAGTTTTGCAAAGCTTAGTCTCAAGGTAGAATATTAATTTAAAACAATATCCCCTTTGAAAAGTATATTGATTTTTACCCAACCAGTGCTCAAGTTTAAAATGTTCCTGATCTCTTTGAAATCAAACTTATCACTTTGGTCAAATACAAAGGTCTACATTTTGTCAACTTGCAATTTTCAAAAGTTCCAAAACCAAATAACTTAGTTTTTAAATCTAACTAAACTCTTAACAAGTCAAGAAATCTCATCCAAAGAACCACAATGACAAAACTTGATGAAAATAGAGGATGCAATTACTATAGTTAAATAATATCTCAATCTCATAAACACCAATAGAGTTAACCCACATCAGTAAAAAAAATGCAAACACTCGACTAGTGTATCCCAACCAAAATCCTCAATAAAATACCACACAATTAAATACTGTAAACAAAAGTGATAACAAAACTCGTGGGACAACACAAAGTTAATCCACAAGAAAGACAAAGCACAACAACGAAGGCGCAAGATACCAACCTACTACCTTAGAACCTACGAGATCTATATAGCTTACAATCTGAATGGACGGAGGAGTACAAGAATGAACGTCCATTCGAAGCGAGGGATTACGTCAATAGTGGAAATCAATAGTCTCATGTCAACCCAACATTTCTGAGGCTAACATTCCTAGGAAATCACTATCCCGAGGACACAAGAATTTAACTTTGGAGAGGTTTAAGAGAGGACTTGGAATGAATAAGAGCAAAAGCAACTTATGTAGAAGTTTCTAAGTAATATATGAGGTATTTGTCAAAACTATTTTTAAACACTAGAAATTAACACAGACATGATCCTGAACGGATCTAAAGCCGTTCTCTGATATCAATTCTATCACGACCTAAAATCCAAGGCCGTGACTTTTAGTAAGTGTATTTAAAGATAAATAAAGAATTTGAAAAGCTCGGAGGAAAACAAGTGCTTAGATTTTTCATTTTAGTCTTCAAATCATTAGAAATTCTATATTAAAAAGGGTCCATCTTTAGTTTAGTTTATAAAAATATATACACCAATTAAATTTCAAGAAAACATAGTTAAGTTATACAAAGTTAAGTTATACAAATCTTGGTTTGATAAAACCATAGTATTGATTTAATAGGTTTTTCAATTCTTGAATCAGAATGTCTAAAATTTAACTTACAAAGTTTGTCAAAATTCCAAGTACTTAAAACTTTAAAAATATGCTCCTTGGGAACTATAGTGTCCCGTTTATACACTAAATCCTCACATAGTAGTAAATACATACATTCACTTAGCATAAATAATAAAATTGGCTACATAGTTAGAAATGAAAAAAAATAGAACAAGGTATAAGGACCAACCGAAGAGGAATAGGAATAAAACTACAAGCATAAGCCAAGTGACTTCTCTGGCCATCGAGACAACTGACTCAGATGGACAATCACCTAAAAGGAAGGAAAAAATAGGAGGGGTGAGCTTAAAAGCTCAGTAAGGAAAACTATTACCTCATTTAAAAAACCTTTGCAGTGATAGAAGGTCCCTTCATGGTTAGTTTAATCCAAAAACATACTTTTGCAAAACCATATATATATATATGTATCTATTTCCAAAGTTGATAGTCCATATATGTATATGCATATAAATATATATATATATATATATAGGTTTGAAACATGATATCCAAAACCAATGGTCCATATGCACACACATATATAAAGATATACAGAAAGCATGATATCAGAAAATCAGTCAGTCCACAAACACAGTGCACAAATCCACCCATACTAATGCATTCACCACCTCTCATCAACAGAAACTAGGGTGTTGGCACTTCGTGTGATATACAGCCTACCTGACACCTAGCCTATAACTAGAAAAGACACCCGTGTGTCGCCTACCAAACTTGGAGGGATATTCGTATTACCTATGCCTGCCGAATGGGGAGGTAATTAGAAGAAATATCCTGTGCGGGTTCACAAACTACGCACGATCAGCAAAGCTATAGCGCCATAATGTAAAAATCCTATGATGCTAACCTGGTCCTCATGTATGATCTTATAATACGGGTACTTTGAACTGATATATAGAAATAGCTATACAGTAATTTAAGTTCAAATAATACTCTAGTTTCTTATAAAAGAGTTGATTATAATTTATAGAAGAATAGGCGGCATAATGGCCCAATTTTTAACATATCTAAAAAAAACCTGTACTCAGAAAAGTTCTAGAGCAATCCAATATATATTATACAATTCAATCCCATTACATATGTCCAAAACAGTTATAAAATCAAGTTTGTCATCATGTGTTGCAGAAAGTAA
>JXTB01000459.1:268112-284949 GCA_002914805.1 Parasponia andersonii
AATCCCTATCTCACTCCAATAACGATACCATGCTATTGGATCCTTAAGTTGCTGTCAGAGGGTTAGGAACCAATTCTATGCCCTCGATCGCTCACTTGAGAAAAATCAACATCTCGACGGAGCTTCAAATCAAAAAGCGGATCTCTCTATTGAATTTGTAATGTCCAAAATAGCCAAGTTAGACATATAACTCGACCAATTCGGGTCCGGGCTGATACCGGACAGGTGGTATACAAAACGAAATAAAATCAAAGCCGTTAGATATCATTTTTTGTGCCGGCCACCAAACATTGTTAATATATATATATATATATCAAACTTCACATTTTCTGAGTACATTCCAAGAATGACATCAAAAACAACATCTAACAGTCGGATCAAAAGTCAAACTTGAGCACAAAAATAACAACTTTTGATTCGAGCAAAATAGGATCACGAGATATATACCTTGAGGTTGCTCTCGACGATATAAACCCAATGAGTCCAAGAACATAACTTAAAATGACCCAAACGATGCTGGAAATTCAAAACTCTGCACGGCTATTAATGGTGTTTTCTGGCGATGGGGAGCTCGGTGGTGACCGAGGATGAGCGGCATGGGCAGCTGGCGGGGCGAGGGGACTTTAGCAGTGGCTAGGATGGCTGGACGATGGCCGTGGTGGTCCCGGCATTCCTGCGCCTCCTTTCTATTGAGAATGATCGAGAGACTATAGAGAGAGGAAGACTAAGATCGGGAGGGGGAAAGGATGAGAGAGAGAGAGAAACTAATATATATATATATAGATATAATTTTTTTTAAATTAGAGTAAAATGACCATTTTGCCCTTGAAAAAACTTGGTTGTTACGGATATAATTTTAATCTAAATTTTATCTTCATGAAGATGAATTCTTCCCCTTGTACCAATACTCTATTATACATAATATTAATTTCAAATATCAAATTGATCAGATTCGTTCTAGATTATTAATTGATTTCTTTTGATGCTTAATTTACGATGGTGTTTACAGTTGAAACCGTGGACTTAAAGTCCAACGAAGAGGATGAATCATTCATTGTCACTAGAAAACAACGATTTTCGTACTCGGAGATACGAAGAATGACCAACAACTTTCAGAGAGTATTAGGCCAAGATGGATTTGAAAAGGTTTACCATGGTTACTTAAATGGAAATGATGTAGCTGTGAAGATGCTTTCGTCATCACCTGTTCAAGGGCATCGACAATTTCTAGTAGAGGTATCTTATCCTTTAACAAAATTTTGAGGGAAAAAAAAGATGCAGAAGCATGTACTTTTAAAATGACATTTAATAAAATAAATTCTTAATGTGTATGCACACAAATATAATTAGAAATTAAGGTGTGACTAACTTTAAATTATTACAGCTAAAACTACTATTCAGAGTTCATTATAAAAGCTTGACTACTCTTGTTGGGTACTGCAATGAGGGCTTCGGCAATGTACTCGTCTACGAGTACATGGCAATGGGAAACTTACGGTCGTATCTTTCGGGTTTGTTCATACATCTGAGTTTTTCAAATTAGCTGCACTAATTTACGCTCTATATATCTTTCTTTCCAATTAAATTTGATATTCCAAAAACTTAAAGCATTGAAGAGAAGGATTATCACTTTATTAGAGATTGCGAAATGCTTTATTTGATGAATGTAGGTAGCAGCAGGAGAAATATCTTGAGTTTGGAAGACAGACTTCGAATAGCAATAGACATTGCCCTAGGTTAGTATTACATGTTGATTTGTCTCAGCATATATTCTTTTCTTAAGAACTAAATATGGTTTGGCACAAAATTTTCTTTTTTGTTTTAATATTGAATAAAAGTGGAAATCAATCTTCTTAAGATGTTAATTAAAATTAAAAGCCTATTACTATTCTTTTTTATTCATTTCAAATAAAAAAAATATTACTATAAATGTGCACTTATGCATGACAGAGAAGAGACCTATAGACCTATAATTCAAGCTCTAATAAATTTGATCATCAATTTAACTCTTAAAGATCAATAAATCAAAATTATTAATTTCAGTGTTATTCCACTATGGACCTGAATTGTACTCTTGAAGTTATAGTATAATTTATTCATATAAAAGCGATGAATGATCTATTGATTTAATCATTACATATAGATTAATCCTCTATAAATAGTTCATAATTAGAGCTAGGTAATTCCGTTAGCTCTCTAATTATATCTTAATCCTTGAATTCTATTTGATTCTCGAATGAACAATTAATTTGTGACTATCTCATAAATTTGAGCGCTCTATTGTTCAAGTCCTAAATCAATTATTCAAGAGAATTATTTTTTATTTCAAAAAGAAAAAGAATGGATTCTATATCTATATACTAATACTCCCAGGCATTTGTTTTATTATATTTTCAAAATACAAGGGTTGAATTTGATACAAGCAAATTTTTACCAAGTAAATTAAAAAACACAATGTCGCAAATAGGAGTTTATTAATAACTCAAGATTAAGACTATTCCATACATGATTATCTTAATGATGAATTTTGAACTATCTATTTATGTCACAGAATTTATTAGTAATTTCAAAATTCATCTAGTCTAGTCCTGCATAATCATATTATACAAAGTACTTCCATCCTTTAATGTCTCTACATTAAATAATTCGGATAAGATTATTTCATTCTTAATATTGACAGACTGTACTAATAATATTAACTTAATTATAGTTCATAAATATAATTAATCATTACGGACCATTTTTGATTATTATCCATTTATTCAATTCTCAAGTATAAATACTTTATATACTGAATAATGATTACAAAAATAATCGAAAAATATTTATGATAATGAATATTTACATCAATAATATTATTCATATATGTAAAAATTCCTTAATAAAAAATGCACTTTTAAATATTTAATTCAGTGAACAAATTTTAGGACATATTCTCTAACAATCTTCCACTTTTCTTAAAGCAAATGGGGGCGTGATTTTCAATCTTAATCCTTCCACATGTCACCGAAAAACTTTTTCAGGTAGCATTTTGGTAAACGGGTCAGCAATGTTTTCTTGAGAAGCTATCTTCACTATTGATACATCACCTCTCTTCCCAATATCTCTTATGAAGTGATATATTCTGTCTACATGCTTTGTTCTTTTGTGACTTCTCGCTTCTTTTGTATTTGACATAGCTGCACTACTATTACAGTATAGTGAGATCGACTTTTTCATATCTAGAACAACTTTCAGATCTTTCAGGAAGTTTCTGAGCCAAACTGCTTCTTTGGTTGCTTTTGAAGTAGCCATGTATTTTGATTCTATAGTTGAATCACCAATACAAGATTGCTTGATACTTCTCCAACTTATGGCACCTCCTTCCATAATAAACACAGAGTCTGATATTTACTTTTTGTTGTCTTTATCTGATTGGAAATCAGCGTCAGTGTATCCAATAGGAATCAAATCCCTATCAGAATACACTAGCATAGGATCTCTTGTTCTTCTGAGATATTTGAGAATGTGTTTAACTACGACCCAAGGACTCAATCCTAGGTTGGATTGATACCGACTGACTATGCCTACCGTATAACAGATGTCAGGTCTCATACACAGCATGGCATATATAAGACTGCTAATTCCGGATGCATATGGCACTCGTCTCATATCTTCTTCCCTCGAGAAATAGATGGAGAGGTCAAAACTGGACCCATTGAAGACTTGAAGGAGTTGCCATTTGACACGTCCTCTAAGACTTTAAAGATTGGAGCGAAGATTCAAGAACCTGTGCGAGTTTCATTGGTCACTTTTCTGAAATCTAACTTAGATGTCTTCGCATGGCAACATTCGGATATGGTGGAGATCGATCCGAATATCATATGCCACCGTCTCAACATAGACTTGACAAAGAAGCCTGTACGGTAGAAAAGAAGTGCTATGAATCCAGAGCACTACGTCATGTTTAAAAAAGAGGTGGAGAAGCTGCTCAAAATTAGATTTATCAGGGAATCTTTTTACCCTAGCTAGCTTGCTAACCCAGTTTTGGTAAAGAAACCCAATGGGAAGTGGAGAACATGCATCGATTTTATCGATCTCAACAAAGCATGCTCGAAAGACAACTTCCCCCTTCCAAGAATCGACTAGCTTATAGATGCGACGTCGGGGCATGAACTCTTAAGTTTCATGGACATATATTTTGGATACAATCAAATCCCCATGTATGAGCTAGATGAGGAGCATACCTCGTTCATCACTAATCGAGGATTATACTGCTACAGGAAGATGCCCTTCAGACTCATCAACGCAGGAGCGACCTACCAGCATCTTGTCAATATGATGTTTGCAAAACAAATTGGTAAGACAATGGAGGTATATGTCGACGACATGTTGGTGAAGTCAGAAAAAACCGAAGATCACATCGAGCATCTTGATGAGATATTCAAAATTCTCTAGAAGTATCAAATGAAACTGAATCCCCAGAAGTGTGCATTTGGGATAGGATATGGAAAATTTATGGGTTTCATTGTCAATCAGCGAGGTATTGAAGCTAACCCTCAGAAGATACAAGTACTGACTGATATACAATCTTCTCATAAATCTAGGGATGTACAGAGCCTGGTAGGAAGACTAGCTACACTGAGTCGGTTTGTATCCAGGTCAACTGATAAATGCCAACTGTTCTTTGAAGTATTGAAAGGTTCGAAGAGGTTCGAGTGGACGGGAGAATACACTTGGGTTCTCCTCCATTCTTATCGAAACCAAACCCAGGAGAAGAATTATGCTTGTATCTCACTATTTCCAAATATGCGACGAGTGCTGCATTAATTCGGGAAGAGGAAAATATACAGCGACCTGGCTATTATATAAGTAAAAGATTACTTGATGCCGAAACTAGATACCCAGAGATGGAAAAATTGGCATTAACACTCGTCATTGTATCAAGGAAGCTTTGACCTTATTTTTATGCTCACTCCATCATAGCTTTCATGAATTTTTCATTGAAATAAGTTCTACAAAAACCCGAAGCTTCAGGATGGCTACTTAAGTGGGCCGTTGACTTGATTCAATTTGACATCAATTTTCATCCTCGCACTGCAGTAAAAGGTCAAGCTCTCGCAGATTTTATTACAGAATTTACATATGATGTCGATCTTCCCATAGGAGTGCTCGAAAAACCTACTTTAGATTCATCAAGGTTGTGGAAACTTTACGTTGATGGGTCATCAAATGAGAATGGAACTGGTGCGGGCCTAGTTTTTATCAGTCTTGAAGGGTATAACATTCATTGTGCGCTTCGCTTCAAGTTCCTAGCATCGAATAATGAGGCAGAATATGAAGCACTGATAGCTGGAAAAAGCTTGCACAAGAAATGAAGGTCGAGATGATTGAAGTATACAGCGACTCCCAACTGGTCGTTTGTCAAGTGAAGGGCGATTATCAAGCAAGAGGGGAGAGAATGATGGCCTATTTGTAGGAGGCATAACAATTGTTCTTGACATTCACTGCTTATAACATTTAACTTCTTCCTCGCATCGAAAATACTCGGGCAGATGCACTTGCTAAGCTCACTTCAATGAAAGATGCAGAGTTGTTGAAGGTTGTTCCTGTCGAATTTCTTGCAAAGCCAAGCATTGAATTTGAACCCTAAGCAACCATGCCAGTTGATGAAAGACCATCGTGGATGGATCCTATAATGCAATATTTACAAAATGGTGATCTTCCCGAAAGTAAAGACGATGCAAAGTGACTCCGCATGAAGGTAGCTTGCTATATCATCCATGATAGGAAGCTTTATCGAAGAAGTTTTAGCTCGCCATTATTATTATGTGTTAATGAGGAAAAAGCACACTACATTATGAGGGAAATTCACAAAGGAATATGCGGAAATCATTCTTAGGGGCAGACACTTACAAACAAGATTCTTCGACAAGGGTATTTTTGGCCGACTATGAAGAAGGATATAATGGAATTTGCTAGGAAGTGTGATAAATGTCAATGGTTTGCAACTATTCCTAGAATGTCACATGTTCCTCTAACTACAATGACTAGTCCATGGCCATTTGTTGTTTGGGGAATCGATATTATCGAGATGCTTCCATTAGCACGGGGTGGATTGAAGTATGCATGGTCGCAGTCGATTATTTCACAAAATGGACGGAAGCTGAAGCCTTGAGCACCATTTCCGCCAAGAAGATGATAGATTTTGTTTACAAATCTATAATCTGCTGTTATGGTATATTGTATACTATAATTTTTGATAATGGGAAACAATTCGATTGCGATGAGTTCCGTAACTTCTACAACAACTTAGGTATCGAGAAGAATTTCTCCACTGTTATTCATCCACAAGCCAAAGAACAGGTTGAAGCGATAAACAAAATACTTAAACAGAATATAAATACAAAGCTAGAGAAGCATAAAGAAGCTTGGCCAGAAATACTTTCAGAAGTTTTATGGGCTTATCGCACTACTCAACGAACCACTACTGGAGAGAGTTCATTCTCTTTAGCTTACAGATATGAAGCAATGGTCCCGGTTAAAATTGGTCCGAGCTCTCTACGACAATCTGTTTATAAGCAAGATTAGAATGATGCATTAATGAGAATTGAGTTCGATCTTTTAGAAGAAAGGCGTGAATAGTCTCAACTTCGAATCGCATCCTATCAACAGCGCACTGCTCGATATTATAACTCTAAAGTCAAAAGTAGACAATTTGAAATTGGTGATCTTGTCCTTCGACGAGTTTTACCTAATAATAGAGAGCATGGTGCTATTGTATTTGGACCTTCCTGGGAAGGACCTTATGTTATGGATGTTGTCATTTGACATGGGACATACAAGCTAGCTCGTATCAGTGGACAAAAGATCGAACATGTTTGGAATGCAGAACAACTTCGTCATTATTATAATGAATCTTCATATGTATCTTCATCTATCTTCAACGACTTCATGTATTTTCATTATTCATCATTCGACGTCATTCGTCAATAATATTTCTTCGGCTATTACTTCAACTTCATTTGACTCATCTCTTATAGTTCTATGGTAGTTTTTGGACATCATAAAACTCGGGGGGGAGTGGGATCAGAATATTATCTCCTATTTGCTTCCTAAGGGACTATGAAAATTTCCATCTAGAGGAGTTGGAATTTTAGATCGCTAAATTTCTAAACATTTCATAAAATCTTAGGATTTTCTCCTCGCTTCATACCATAGCATGTCGTATTACGCAATTTCCCTCATCGAACAACAAATAACTAAGCAAAATATTCATTGTTCGATGTGATATATTGCTATATCCTATTTTGCTATGGAACTTCTGCAAAATAGTATTGAGTTTGCATTACTCATACTTATTGTTTTCTTAAGTGACCTAATCTATCCTAACACTTAAATCCCATTTTTAAGTGTATCGGATTCAAATTGCAATAGCATACGTATCGGTCACCTAGTGATTGACTACTTAATTAAATTAATTATCTTCTATATTACAATGTTGTATTTTGATTATTTTGCAGGAGTTAATATCTGATAAAAAAAAAAGTATTCATTAAAAAGCTCGCACCCGTATGCAAGCAAAGAAATACAAATAAAAAGGGGACCAAGCCCGCATTATTTTGAAGTACAAAAAAAATAGAGAATACAAATTTTCTTTCTTTTTCATGCAGATATGCTCGCTCCACCATCTCTAGTTTTGGTAGTTTCCATCTCCCTCTAACTCCAGACAAGCTCAACCACGTCTTCACCTAGGATAGAAAAGTTGAAGTCCGGATGCTCGCAGAAGATGTAAATATAATGGTCGACAAGGCGATGTCACTGGCTTTTTCTTTGAGCTCTTTGACTTCCGTAGCCTTGAACTCTTCAATAGCTTTGTGAGCCACCTCTGTTGTCGCCTCCTTCATGCAACTTGGGTGCTCAGAGATAGCCTTCTCGAGCTCTTTGATTTTTTCCTCAAGATTCTCCTTCTCGACCTTCTCCTTGGCCAGGCCTTCGAGCAGCTGCTGCCTCTCCAAGTCAAAGGCTTTTCTCTCCTCCTCGCGAGCCTTCTCCGAGTCCTAGAATGCTTGGGTTATCTCTTCGACTTTTTCGGCATTTTCCAAATATTCAAGGACTGGGTCATGCATCAGGACAGTAGCTGCCGTAGTCTGAAAATATAACACATCAATACCAGGAAATAATACTTGAAGAGAGAAAATAAAAGGTGTTTACATTTGCCAGCATCCTTATTGTAGAACCGAAGGCAACTTTAGCTGATCGTCACTTCATTCTCTCCCAGCCATCTTCAGAAGTGAAGGAATCAATGAAGGCTGTACTCATACCAGCCTTCTCTGGCAATTAGTTGAGAAGTGCGAACAGCTTCTCGTCTTTATCAACCCAGTTCGGTCATGAAGAAGTGACAGTCTCCTTGGATGGATCAGGATTGCTGGCAGTTTGAGGCTGAGGAGGAGGCGAGCTTGTCGGGATATCCTCAAAGGCAACTTTTCAATTTTTTGAAATGGCGACCTTCTCTTTCCCTTTTGACGTTGAGGGAGGCGTGCTCTCTGGTATCTTGGACTTTGCCAATGACCCCAGAGTGGAAGGCGATGCTTAAAGTCCGCTACCGATAACCATTTCTATACAGAGATGTGAGTCAGTATACGAGGTGACAAAATACGGTGAAAATAAAAAATAATATTACGTTCTTGCTGTTGAAAAACTGGTGATGACGTTGTTTTCGGAGAAAATGGTTCCGAGGTTGTAGGGGTGGCAGGTGCTTTTTGCTTCCTAGGTTTAGAAGACGAAGTACTATTTCATCTTTGCTTCCTCAGCTTCTTTTTCTTCGAGCTCGAGGGTCTGGTCGAACGAGCTGTGGGATCCAGGAAAGCAGCTCCACTTGGAAGCAGACCGCAAGCGACCAGATTCTTGGACATCCCAAACTTCTTCCAATCAAATTCTTCAATCAGAAGGTCATTTATTCTGTGTACCCTTGTGAGCTGTTCTCTGGAGAGACCAGGCCATTCCTTATTATCTATGATGACATACAAGTAGGATTAGAATAGTATATTTATAAAGAGAAGGCAATAAGCTGAAAGTTACCTACCGGGATTCTAAAAGAAGCTGTTATCTGCGTAATCAAATGGAAAAATGGATTCTTCGGTTTGTCCATATTGTTGTTGACCCCATAAATGCTGTAAATAGTTTTTATGACTTGGTTCGACCACTTGCTCGCATAGAAGAAGCCGAAGTCTAAGGGGTTTGATTTCACTTGGTAAAACCAGGCGAACTCTTCAGGAGTGGGGGTGTCTAAACCTAATTTATGGTAAAGTATGTACAATCCTACCATATGTCTATATGTATTTGGAGTCAGTTGGAAAAGGACGACCCCATAGTAGTCGACGATTAATTTTATGTATGGATGAAGTGGGAGGTTCACACTGCATTTGAGAACAGCTTCAGAGAATGAGGCAATTCCACGCAGTGGTGTGTGTGGTCGATTGAACTTCATGGGTAGGTGAAGAGGGATGGCAATCTTGTAGTTGCAAACGATCTTGCTAAGCCTGTTCGTTGTGCAGCTCATCCTTATATTAGTACATGACCAATTCCCTTCGACATATTGATAGCCCGTTGCGAGTCCAGGGGTATTCCTGATATGCCGAGGCTACTAGTCCTAAGGGAGGTCGCCTATGCGAGGACTATTTTGTCTGACCCCAGTTATCTCTACTTTAGGTTCTAGCTCAAGGTAATCTTCAAGGTTTATGGAGCTAACAATGAAGTTGGAAGATTCTCCTGAGAATACATTACCTTCCCTAAAATCCTCAGTACTAGACATCTGAAAAGAAATACGGATGGGTTTAGTCCTATGCGAGCATCAAGGATCTTCTCTATATGCAAGCAAATTTTTCGGGTTTATCCTAGCATTGTATTAACAAGCAGCTCATCGGATTTTTTCTAATCGGTCTACAAATTCATAAAAATTGTTCGAGCAATTCATCAAAAATAAATAAATAAATAAGGTTTCACATCCTAAAAACTCTTTTACAAGTTCGTCTCTATCAATCGTTTCTATCAATCAAAGGCAGAGGAATTAAGAGGTAGTCTGAAGGATTGTGGTAACTCCGTCAGAGAAGATGCTGAAACTATCTGAACTGAAAAATAGAACGATGCCGGAGGGGTTTCTCTATGAATGCTTTGGGTTTTAGAGAGATGGAAGACGATAAGGTTTGTAATGAAGAAGCGGATTGATTTTCGATATTTATGTCTCAAGTATCGTTAAATCACAACCGTAGAATAAATTCCATTATATTTTCAGATCCAAAGGCCGAAGTTCACACGGGATTTGATTTTCTGAAATTAAATCGGTATCTTTTCAAAATTTGAAACAATTCGATTTAAGACAACAGCTGGCGTCATCGCTATCATTTTATCTGCTCAAAGACCGAGAAAGTCTCCTCGAGTTTTGCTATTCTTCTGAGAGAAGGTAACACATGGTTTTGTCTGTCAGAAGAAGAAACGCGTGATCTTGAAAAGGTAGATTTGAGATCTGGCGACTCTTTGGAAGATCTCAAGTCCAAGTCATGACATCGCATTTTTTAAGCTCGCACTTATAAAGGAAGCTCCGTTTTGTCGTCAAGAACTAATAGAGCTGGGGGGCAATTGTTGTGCAGTCTAAAAACCTATATGATTGGTCGATGTCAAAAAGGAAAAAGTTGACCAAGAGGACGTGTCAGGTCGCATAAGTAACATTAAGTGCGACCTCCTCCAAAAGGGTGAAGTACGACCTCCTCCGAAAGAGCTAAGTGCAACCAGAATGAAAATGAAACTAGATTAAGCTTTGTCAAATGGGTAACCAACAAAGAATGTGAAACAAGTATCTGGATGGAGATCTGCTAATTATTCCGTTTAGGATATTACCCAATTATATTATTACTCAAATTGTATTTCATAATTATACACTTATCCGTTTTTTACAATTGGGAAACACTGAGTTGTCCTTACCTATATAAAGGGAGTTCAGTGCTATAGAAAGGGGTTCGAAAAAAAAAGGAGGAAAAATATTACTTTTGGATTAATATCTCTCTCAACCTAGGGATTAAACAAAATTCTTGTAATTCTCCAGAAAAATAGTGAAAAATAGTGGACGTAAGCTCATCTTTTTTGGGGCTGAACCACTATAAAATTCTTACCTCTTTATTTGCTTTGATTGATAACTATTTTCACACACAAGCCATATCTTGCAAATTTTCAAATTTATTATTGACAAAACCTCTATCAACACTAAGTAAGATAGATATAGAGGGTAGAGCCATGGTCTTCTAGCATGTTAAAGAAGTAAAGTTGATTACCAATCGGATTACTCCACCACATTAGAATATAAAGGCATACAATTAAGAGTAATGTTAACTAAGGACACGATATAATATCATTGAGTAATTATAATTAATAGACATCATATTTGAAGTCATATTTGAAGCGTAATTAGTAATTATTTAGTAACAAACTAAGAGCTAGTAACATTACTCTAAAATTAAAGAACGAAAAAAAAAGTTGTTAAGTTTGAAATTACTTATCAATTGTTATATTTTTTACTTAATTAAAATTTCTATTAGGTAGAACAATTAATTAAAAGAATAAAACAAAAAACTGGATTTCAATTTTACTAAAAGGGAAATGTATATATCCACGTGTATATATATATATATATGTATATATAAGTTAGTAGTCATCAAGCAGTCCAGTGTCCAGCTTCACCAAATATATATGGCGCAAACGCGTCAATGGTAAGTAGGTAAGCATGCAGGGGATCATAACTGCAGAATATTCCATACTCAACTAACCAACTAATAATGACCTAATAACTCATAAAGAGAATAACATAAAATTTCGAACTTGGATTGGTATAAATTGCTCAAAGATCAATTGGTGATCAACGTTGATAACTTAATTTAGTTAATTACGAAAGTTAATTAAACTGAATACTGGCAAAGCATATGAGTTATCATTACTGTTAATGTGAAATCCCATAAAAATTGTTAGGGTAAATTGGTCTTTTGACTCAAAAAAAAAAAAAAAAGAATTTGGACGAATTTGGATCTACATTCATTTGGGCAAAAATGTAAGAAAAGTTTGAAAATTGGGGTCGAAATGTAATTATTCAAGGGTATTTTTGAGAAGATTTTCAAAAAGATGGGTCAAAGTGCAAATAAGCAAAATAGTACCCAATTAACCAGAAGTTGACACGTGGTGCTACAGTTACGAAAATTGCCCATAAATCCCTCCATTTTTCTTTTCTTTTTTGAATTGGTCCAGTGCAAAATCACAACCCGATTTCTGGCGAAGCTCCGTTGAGCCACCTCCGGCCGTCGTTGCCTCGCGCCACTGACCGGAGTCGATGTCCAGCTGTCGGACGAAGCTTCTGCCACCAGAACCAGCTCCATAGGAGCCACTGATCCCCAAAAAAATGCAGAAAATGCCGCGGTTTCTTTTCCTCGCCGGAGCCAATTCCGGCTACCGTTCGCTGCGAAACTGGTTGCCGTGGACTCGTCTCCTTATGAGCAATCTGATCATAGGTACCTTGTGTCTCAATTTTACTCCTTTAATTTTAATTTCGTTGGACAGTTTTGTGTGACACTAGTTTTGAAATTGACTTTTTCAATATTACCGTTAGATTTTAAAAATAATATCATTTTTGGAATCTACGTTGAAAATGGTGAAAAATGAGATATATATTCATTATGTTCTGAAACGGGCCTGAAAAATCAGATCGGACAACTCAAATTTGCCCCAATTTATGTGCCATAGGGCCCGCATCTAAATCTGACAAGTTATATATCTAACCTAGGATTTTTGGGTGCTCTGAATTCAGTGATGAAGTCTGTTTCATGAATTGAAGCTCCGTTTGAAAATCAAGTTTTCAAACCAAGGAAACAAAGTTTCGAAAACGACGTCCGCTATTCCAAACGACACCCAAATAATGTCTTTCTCTATAGCCTTGTAACACTAGTTGGATGCTCGATTAAGGTAGGGATTCGATTACTTGATTCTACAATTAATTTAATTTATGAATTCTATATATTTTCAATAAATATAGAATTTCGTGAAATAATTTATAAAAATTATGTTTATGTCTATTTTTGACCTGATATGAGACATAAACTAGCTAGGAGATACGTCACACTGGTTGGCGTCTCATATATACTATTTTTGATTGTTTTCTGCAGGAAATTGGATTTTTTGGTTTTGATAGAAAATAGTTGTTGTAATGCTGAAATTTTTAGAAAATCAAAATTGGTTTGAGAACTCAATTTTGAGGACTAGAAGTGATTTGATTAAAGAATATTGTAGGGTTATTTTGAGACTTTGTGGAAATAGTGCATATCCTTATTCTTTCATTTATAAAAAATTTGCACACATTCATACCTTTTTGATGTCCTAAATCCGGTGATTGGACTTATGATGCCCCACATCGGGTGATCGGACTTACGATGCTCCACATCGGGTGATCGGACTTACGATGCCTCACATAGAGTGATTAGACTTACGACGCCTCTTAAGGTGGCTCGGACCTACAAGTGATCTACCAGGACACTTCGGACATCATAATTGCGTACATGATTGTATGATAGTTTGAATGGATATGTACTAGTTTTGATGGATATTTTACAATGGTTTGGAATGTATGAACCGTTGGACTATGATTTCCACTTGAGTTTGTGAACTGTTTTGAATGGAATACTAACCATGCAGGACCTTCAACATGAGCTTATTATATATATATATATATAAAGACTTGAAATCAATTATCTACTGGATGGTAGCTCACCCCCCTTTCTTCCCCTCAGGTGGCACTCAGTGTAATTTGGATCAGAAGAGTTAGATCGAGGTATTTGCAGAATAATTAGTTATTTATATTTTGGTAAATTCCTACGAGACTTGCGAAATATTTAAATTTCAGTAAGAATTTAGATTTTATTAAACTTTATAATTAGAATATGGAATCTGGGCACAGTTTGTATTACTTATGTCTGTGTTTGAGTGTGAGATGATCTGTGATATACGACTAATAAACAATTGTTTTAATTACAGTTTGTATTCAATGAGTGATGCATAACTGTGAGATTTTATTTTCAATTAAATATTTTGTTGAGACCAGTTTTGAAAGGTTAGAGACCCCAAGGTAAAATATTGAGTGAATTGAGTCTTTTTATTTAGTTGTTTTTGGTATTCCTAATTTATGAAATACCCATTCTGCCATTGACCTTGGCCTCAGGTCTTGATAGAAAATTTGGTATTAGAGATCAATTTTTAATTTAAAATACTCGGAGTGTGTCACTCATTAAACTAGATTGGACATTTCTTTTACATAAGTCGTGCAAAATCATCGTCTTACTAATACGTTGGACATATTGAAATACAGATCAAGAAAATACCTCCGAGAAGAAGAGTGCCTCAATCTGAGAGAGAACAAGATGCTCCTCCACAGTAAGACCCTCTTATTTCTAATATTGTTGATGCTCTTCAACAAGCTATGCAGAGGATACCTGGTCTTATGACAAGGTCAATTGTTGAAAATGACTGGTCTATAAGCTTCAGGGATTTTACTAAGCTGAACCCACCGAACTTTTATGGCGAACTCGATCCTGCAGCTATACTGAGATGGCTTAGGGAAGTTCAGAAGAAATTTGATATCTTGGAAGTACCAACAGAGTTTAGAGTGGGCTTTGCAATGTACTTACTTCAGGATGCTGCTGATCATTGGTGGAACACTATTAAGTTGACTCATGACACTACCACTATGACTTAGGAATAGTTTGATGAACTGTTCAGAGGATAGTATACCAATGACGACCATGTTAATGAGATGCTGAAACAGTAAAGTATCTTGCACCAAGGTAGTATGACTGTTGATGAATACTATGCGAGGTTTGTGGAACTCTCCCAATATGCTCATACATTGGGAAACCATTCGAGACTAAAATGGTTCATTTTGAAACCAACTTAAGGCCAGAGATTCACAACAAACTAGAGCCATTTCCAATTACTACCCTTATTAAGGCTTATGGTACTGCTCAGAGAATTGAAGCTGCGTTGATTGGTGATAGAGGAACTATGGGTGGATATAAGGGAAAAGGTACAGACTGAAAAATGAAAAAGGGACAATGGCAAGAACAGGGTTCACAGAGCAGTGGACGCAGTGGCAGTTTTGTTTCAACCAGAAGTGAGCGTTTTACTCCATATTCCTGCCACTACTATGGTCAACAGGGCCATTTTAGAAGAAATTGCCCCTAGCTTTTTCAGACTCTTTCACCGACTACCAAGGACCACATGGGAGTCATGCAACTTCGATAGCCATTCCTAGTCAGCAAACTAGGCCTGCTCATTTCCAGAGCTCAGCTCCAACTTTTAACTCTCTTGTTCTGCACCAATATCGTCCTCAGGGTTCTACCTTTACCACAGGATGTCAGACACCTCAGGTATCTGGAACATAAGGAGGTTATGGACAGTCCCACAGTAATACTCCTAGGTTTAGCGGTAGTCATCCAGGCAGAGGCAGAGGAAACAAAGGAAAGGGGAAAGCTCAAATCTATGCAGTCACTGGGATAGAGGGATATGATCAGCCTGGAACTAGAGTGGTTGATGGTATGATCTTACTTTATCACTCTTAGGCTCATGTGTTATTTGATACCAGTGCATCACATTCCTTTATATCTATGTTGTTTGCTAACATGTTAGGTTTAAAATTTCAAATCTTTGATCCTGCTTTGAATCTTAATACTCCTTTCGAAAATGTCAATGGTGTGTCTACTATATGCAACTCTTATTCTATCGTCATTGATGGCTGTGAGTTATTAGTTAATTTGATGTGATTCTTGGTATGGACTGGTTGTCTAAATATAGAGCAATAATGGATTGTCATTGAAGAAAGGTGACTCTTCATACTAAAGATGGTTATTTAGTTGTGTATCAAGCTGGTTTGAATCAAATAAGCCTCAGTCCTCTCTTGAGAGCAAGTATTGGTGGGAGAAAGAAAGTGGAATGTTATGGAAGCCTATTCACCATTGATAGAAAAATAGGAACTATTGATAAATACCTATGGATATCAGTGGTTAGTGAATTTCCTAATGTCTTTCCAGAGGATTTACCTGGATTACCACCTGACGAGAGGTTGAATTCTGTATCGACTTAGTTTTGAAATACAGCCAGTTTCTATTCCCGCTTATCGCATAGCCCCTGCGGAGATGACTAAATTAAGGGAACAACTAGATGACCTATTGTCAAAAGGGTTTATCAGGAGTAGTACCTCACCTTGGGGTGCTCTAGTTCTCTTTGCCAAGAAAGCTGATGGTACAGTCAGACTTTGTGTGGACAACAGAAAGCTAAACCAGCTTACAATAAAGAACAAATATCCTTTGTTAAGAATTGACGAGTTATTTGACCAACTTGGTGGATCCAAATTCTTTTCAAAGATAGACCTGAGATCTAGGTATCACCAACTGAAAATTCGTAAAGAAGATATACCAAAAACTACATTCATGACTCGATATGGTAATTTTGAGTTTCTGGTTATGCCTTTCAGGTTGATGAATGTTCCTGCACCGTTCATTGACCTTATGAACCGAATCTTCAGGCCTTATTTGGACAGATTTGTGGTTGTGTTTATTAACGAAATTTTGATTTATTCTAAGGCTCAGAAAGAACATGCTGAAGATTTAAAGACCGTGCTTTAGACTTTGAGAGATCATCAGTTATATGCCAAGAGATCTAAATGTGATTTCTGGATAACAGAAGTTAAATTCTTGGGCCATGTGATTTCTCAAAATGATATCTCAGTTGATCCGTCTAAGATAGAGTCTATTCTAGGATGGGAAAGACTGAG
>JXTB01000459.1:287576-299558 GCA_002914805.1 Parasponia andersonii
TTTGGTGTAATGTAAATATTACTGCTGATGGCAAAATCGACTAGTGAAAACCTCTTTTGATTGTACATTTTGTAAAGACACTTTTAACAAGAAATACTATACAGTTTCTTTTGTCCTAAAGTCCTAGAAAAATCAAAAAAAAATTGCCTACCTTTTTGTCAAAACAAAAGATAATGTTTAAGAAAGAATAATACTTCATAGTTTGATTGTATATGACAATATGGTTAAACTAGAGAGTGTTATAGGTGTTAAGTTTGATATTTACTCTGATCACAAGAGTTTGAAATATCTCTTCAGTCAACGAGAATTGAATTTGAGACAGAGGAGGTGGATTGAATATATGGAGAATTATGATTTCAATGTTTAGTATCATCCCAGAAAGGCAAATGTGGTAGTAGATGCTTGGAGCCGTAAATCTCATGGTACACTTGCTACTTTGATACTAGAAGTGTGAAAAAATTCAGTCAATATTAGTGATTATAATTTGGAGTATTCTGAAAGAATTAATATTGCTTGTGTTAGCAATGTAGTGGCTATTCCTTCACTTCTTCAGATAGATCAACAAAGTCAATGGCAAGATCAAGAATTAAAGAAAATTTGGAATCAACTTCAGAAAGGTGAACAACTAGATAGTTGGAGTACTAATAGAGAAGGATTTATACAATTCAATGGAAAGTTAGCGATAGCTAATAATCCACACCTTCGAGATATTATCTTGACTAAAACTCACAAATCTAAGTATATAGTACATCCCGATAGTACTAAGATGTACTATGACTTAAAGAGACAATATTGGTGGAAAGGCATGAAACGAGACGTAGCTACTTTTGTAGCTAAGTGTATAACTTGTTAGCAAGTAAAAGTAGAACATCGAAGACCAGCTGGATTACTTCAGCCATTGCCTATTCCAGAATGAAAATGCGATAAGATCACTATGGATTTTGTAATAGGATTACTGAGAACTCAAAGGAAAAATGATACAATTTGGATAATTGTTGATCGAATGACTAAAACTGCTCATTTTATACCGATTCAAATTGACTTTTCTCTCAATAGACTTAGTCCTCTTTATGTGGATCACATTGTTCGTTTAGATGGAGTGCCTTCTAACATTGTTTCTGACAGAGATCCAAGATTTACATCCAAGTTCTAGAGAGCTTTACAGAAAGCTTTGGAACCAGAAGTAAATCTTAGTACAGCTCATCACCTACAGATAGATGGTCAATCTCAGAGAACAATTTAAACTCTAGAGGATATACTTCACTCATGTATACTGGACTTTGGTGGAAGCTAGGATGATCATTTGTCATTTGTGGAGTTTGCATACAACAACAGCTACTAAACCAGTTTAGGTGTGGCTCTGTATAAGGTATTATATGGTAGACCATGTAGGTCGCCCTTATGTTGGGCTGATGCAGAGGGGTGAGTTACTCTTGGGCCAGAATTGATACAAGAGACTACTGATAAGATCAACATGATAAGAGAAAGACTTAAAGTTGTTCAGAATCGTCAAAACAATTATGCAGATCCCTTGAGATGAGAAGTAGAGTTTGACATTGATGACCAAGTATTTCTGAAGGTTACACCGAGGTGCGGAGTTACTAGATTTGGAGTTAAAAGAAAGTTAGCTCCGAGATATATTGGGCCATATATGATTACTGTAAGAATTGGGCTAATAGCATATCGATTGGACTTACCACCATAGTTGGGCCATGTGCACAATGTCTATAATGTTTCAATGCTGAGGAAATATGTTCTTGACCTATCTCATGTAATTCAATACATGGAGATACCAATTCAAAAGGATGTTACTTATGAAGAGCAACCAATTCAAATAATGGGAAGAGAACCCAAAGTGCTTCACAATAGAGAAATTTCACTTGTTAAAATTATTTGGAATCACCATAAGGAAGAGGAAGCCACTTGGGATTTTGAGACAGAGATGTATGAAAAATACCCTCACTTGTTTAATTTTCAACTTGAAGTTGTACTTTGAGTATATACGCCATTGGTAGCCGCCGTCGCTCCTCCCCTTGCCACCGTTGGAGCTCGCCGCCACCTGGAAACGATGCACCCTCGCCGAACGAAGCTCCCACCAACAAAATCAGTCACATCAGAGTCTGCGATCACTGAAAAACAGCAAAAAATACCATAGTTTGTTTTGCTCGCTGGCGCCGATTCCAACTACCATTCGCCACGAAACTGGTCGCCGTGGATTCGTCTCCTCACAGCACTCCAGTGGTAGATACCTTGTGTCTCAATTTTTTTCCATTTAACTTTAATTTCGTTGGATAGTTTTGTGTGTAATTGATTATGAAATTGACTTTTCGATTGAACAGTTAGATTTTAAAACTGATATCATTTCGGGAATCTACGTTGAAAATAGTGAAAAATGAGATATATATTGACTATGTTCCGAAACTTGCCCAAAAAATGAAATCGGATGGATCAAATTTGCCTCGATTTGCGTGTAGTAGGGCCCGCATCCAAATTTGACAAATTATGTCTAACCTAGGGTTTTTGAGTGCTCTGAATTCAGTAGTGAAGTCCGTTTCTTGATTTGAAGCTCCGTTTAAAAATTAAATTTTCAAACTAAGGAACCAAAGTTTCGAAAACAACGTCCGCTCTTCCAAACGGCACCCAAACGACGCCAAACTTTCTCCATAACCTTGTAGCGCTAGTTGGACGCTCGATAGAGGTAGGGATTTGATTGCTTGATTCTAAAATTAATTTAATTTATGAATTTTACATATTTTCAATAAATATAGAATTTCGTGAAATAATTTATAAAAATTGTGTTTATATCCATTTTTGACCTGATTTGAGATATAAATTACCTGGGAGACACGTCATACTGGTTGGCATGTCATATATACTATTTTGGATTGATTTCTGCAGGGAATTAGATTTTGGGGTTTTGATAGAAAATAACTATTGTAATGCTGAAATTTTTAGAAAATTCAAAATGGTTTGAGAACTCAGTTTTGAGAATTGGAAATGATTTGATTGAAGAATACTGCATGGTTATTTTGAGATTTTGTGGAAATGGTACATATTCTTATTCTGTTATTTATATAACATTTGCATACATTCATAAATTTATGATGCCCTACATTGGGTGATCGGACTTATGATGCCCCATATCAGGTGATCGGACTTACGATGCCCTACATTTGGTGATCGGACTTACGATGCCCAATATCGGGTGGTCGGACTTACGATGCCCCACATTGGGTGATCGGATTTATGATGCCTCTTTAGGTGGCTGAGACTTACGAGTGATCCATTAGGACACTTCGGACATCATGATTGCATACATGGATATATGTTGGCTTAAATAGATATGTACTGGTTTTGATGGATGTTATAATGGTTTGAAATGTTTGAATCATTAGACTATGATTTCTACTTGAGTTTTGTGAACTATTTTGAATGAAATACTGATCATGCAGGACCTTCAATATGAGTATATTTTATATATATGTAGGAACTTGTAATTAACTCTGTACTGGGCATTAGCTCACCCCCTTTCTTCCTCTCAGGTGGCACTCAGTGTAATTTGGATCAGAAGAATTAAATCGAGGCATTTGTAGAACAACTAGTTTATTTATATTTTGGTAATTTCCTACGAGACTTGTGAAATATTTAAATTTGAGTAGGAATTTGGATTTCATTAAATTTTGTAAATTAGAATATGCAATCTGAACATATTTTGTATTACTTATGTTTGAATTTGAGTGTGAGATAATTTGTGATGTACGACTATTAAAACAGTTGTTTTATTTACGGTCTATGTTCAATAAGTGACATATAACTTTGGGATTTTATTTTCATTTAAATATTTTGTTAAGGTCAATTGTGAAAGGTTAGAGACCCCGGAGCAAAATTTTGAATGAATTGAGTCTTTTTTTTTATTTAGTTCTTTTTTTGGTATTTCTAATTTATGAAATACTCATTCTGCCATTGACCCTGACCTCGGGTCGTGACACCATTAATTAAATTACTGAAAATTTTGGTCAGGAACTTATCCTCCAGTGGGTTGATTACTGGCGAAATAACTTCATACCCTTCCAGACTCACCATGATAGTGTTTTTGTAAGTAATCAAACATCACCGTCACAAGTTTATATTGTCGAAGTGTGTCATTCCTTTTATATCTTTTTAAACTATTGCAATAAATGGTTGTTTTGGAATTTAGGGACTTGTCAAACAGTAGCTTAATTGGATCAGTGCCTAGGTTTCTATCTCAATTACCAAACTTGAAAATTTTGTAAGTTTTCTTTTTTTGTTTTTATCTATTTATTCAAAATCAAAACTCGTTGTCCAATATTTAATTATTAGCAATAGTGACTTTGAAATCATTTATATTACCTGTGCAGAAATTTAGAAAGAAACAAGCTCACAGGTTCAGTTTCAGTTGAACTCATTGAAAGATCGAAAAATGGTTTAATATCCTTAAGGTGACACTTAAGTTAAAACTCCTATCAAAAGCATGCATAAATTAAGTCATACTATTGGATAGAAATATTAGGATCACTCTCTTTCTCACTCTTCAGTCTCACTACTAATTTACATGTGAACTACATCGCATATTTTATTATATAACAAAGAATAAAAGAGCCCACATGTCAACAACTGAAATAAAAGAATTAAAAAAAATAGAAAAGAGTTTGGTTTTAGGAGTAAAAAAATAGAAAAGAGTGGTCTTAGGAGTCTCTATTTTCATATACCATTGTAGAATTTTTGATGGATTGGGAAAGTCTAATTCCACGGTCTTCCTACATATATAGAAATATTACGCTTCGCCTTTTCTGTAGAGTGATAACATCATGTGATAGATCTGAAATCTATATTGACTATCACCATGTTCTTTTATGCAAGTGTGGGACAAAATCCAAATCTATGTGCATCTCTTTCATGCAAAAAGAAGAAGAAAAACAGTTTATCAATACCGATATTAGCATCAAGCGGAGTAGTAATACTATTAATAGCCGTGGCCTTTTTGGTTGGCCTGATAACAAATAAACGAGCTATCAATCGTCATTATCTGGTTAATCAATATACATGAGATTAAGTTTCCGAGATGAAAGTCTTCTTGTTAAGGCACAAATATTTCTCATCACACATAACTATTTAACTAAGTGGTGATGGTTTTGGTCATCAATGCAGGATCCAGAAATAATCAAAAGGATCCATTCGAGTCCAAGAAACGGCAATTCACGCATTCCGAGCTCATAAAGATCACAAATAACTTTGAGAAAAAGTTGGGCGAAGGCGGAGGTGGAGAAGTTTACTGTGGCTCTATAGATGCCAATACTAATGTTGCTGTCAAGATTATTAGGCGTCCATTAGTTAAGGGTAATAATCAGCTGTCTCAAGATGAGAAAATGAAGAAGGAAAAAGCTGAAAAGGAAGCCTATCAACTATTTCAAGCAGAGGCATGCATTCATCACTGATATGATACTCGTCAAAAATAATATTCTTGAAATTATCTGTTTATTATTATTAAGGAAATATGTAATTTTCAATTACAGGTTCAGCTTCTTATGACAATTTACCACGGAAACTTGACTAGTCTTGTTGGGTATTGCTACGAAGGATCCAACATGGCACTCATCTATGAGTTCATGGAAAATGGAGATCTGCGCGATTATCTTTCAGGTTTACTTTTACTTAATTTTCGCATAATTTCTCTTTTTTCTTGAGTCTTCCTTTGCAACCTGCTTGTATTTCCAAGATTCTTAGCTGCTGTTGTTGGTTGTCAGCATTATTCTTGTTTGACTTCTTTCTCTGTACACTTATTTATTTATTTCAAATTTATTTTTGTTATTAGGCTGTTTTGCATTCATTGACATTCTGATTCCTTCCATCAAGTTTCCATTTGATGAGGAATGTTAAAAAAAAAAAAAACTAAAACTAAAGGCATCCGTAGGATTAATTAGCACCACACATGCACTATGTAATCTATTAGTATGTGATACTAAGCACTACTCGTACTCAATCAAGATTTAACAAATTAACTAGAAATAATTCGCATTTATGTATTTTTTTTCCCGGTGCAGGTAACAAAGCTGATGCTTTGAGTTGGAAAACAAGACTTCAAATAGCTATAGATGCAGCACAAGGTTAGCAAACATTTGATTTTGGCAATTTTTTTATTTTTTATTTTTCGCATTCCCCTTTCCTTGCAAATTAAATTGGGTGTTTCTTTTTCACCACATAAAACTACTTCGTATTTCGAACTAAGTAGTGATGTGCGGATTTTAAAATGTAGGCCTGGAATATGTGCACAATGGTTGTGTACCACCGATAATCCACAGAGATGTGAAGCCCGAAAATATCTTGTTCACTAAGAATTTTCGAGCCAAACTTGATGATTTTGGCCTATCTAGATTTTTCTCTAATGCTGGTGTTTCTCATGTACTTGTAAGTTGTTGTGCCGGCACCATTGGGTACTGTTGATAGAGGTTTTGTCAATAATAAATTTAGAAAAATTACGAGATGTGGCTTGTATGAAAAGGGTTAATTAACTAAAGCAAATAAAGAGACAAAAACTTTATAGTGGTTCAGCCCCAAAAAAGATGAGCCTATGTCCAGTATTTTTCACTATTTTCTGAGAATTACAAGAATTCAAAACTATAATGTGTTGTCTAGAAAGAAGAAGCAAGAGTTAAAAAAGTTCTCTTAAAAATTCCTCAGCCTCTCAAGATCAGAAAAAAATCTAAGATCCCCTTACTGAAACATTGAACTCCCTTTATATAGATGAGGATAGCTCAATGTTTCCTAATTGTGAGAATGGGTAACTTTACAATCGGACAATATAATTTGAGTAACAATATAACTGGGTAACCACTTAAATGAGGTGATTGGTCGATCTTTAAAGAGTAACTTTCGTTTCCCTTTCTTTGTAGGTTATCTGTTTGACGAAGCGTAGACTAGTTTCCTTTTCATTCTGGTCATATTTAACTTGTTCGGAGGAGGTCGCACGTAACTCTTTCGGAAGAGGTCGCACTAACTTATGCAGTTGAGGTCGCATGCAACTCTTTCGGAAGATGTCGCACTTAATCTTACTCATGTAACCTGACATAGGATTTTAGACCGCATAACAATTGCCCCCCAGCTCCATTAGTTCTTAGGTAAAAAATGGAGCTTCCTTCTAATGTATGTGCGAGCTTAAAAAATGCGACTTCATGACCTAGACCTGAGACCCTTGAAGAGTCGAAGAGTCGCTAGATCTCAAATCTCACATTTTTCAAGATTACGCGCACCTTTTTCTGACAGATGAAAACATGTGTCGTCTTTCCTAAGAAGAATAGCAAAACTCGAGGAGACTTAATGATAGCGATGATGCCAGCTGTTGTCTCAAATCAAATTGTTTCAAATTTCTAAAAAGATACTGATTAAATTTCGAAAAAATCAAATCTCACGTGAACTTCGGCCTTTAGATCTGAAAATTAAATACCTTGAACTACAGCTGTGATTTAGCGATGCTTGAGAGATAAATATCAGAAATCAATCCACTTTTACATTTGAACTCTATCGTCTTCCATCTTTCAAAAGCCCAAAGTATTTCAGAGCAACCCCTCCAGTGTAGTTTCGTTCTTCAGCTCGCACAATTCCAGTATCTTCTCTGACGGAGTTACCACAATCTTTCAGACCATATCTCAATCTCTCTGTTTTCAAAGAAAGGTTAGTATATTTCTTCTCTCCTATTATTCTTCGTCTGTCTCAAAAAAACTTATTCTCAGTTTTTATTTCTAGGAATTGAAACAAACTGTGGACTCCAGATGACCTGAATAAGAACCCATCCCACATTCGGATAGACTAGAATGGGGATTTTTCAGATCCCCTTTACCAGTTCATAGAATAGACTTTTGTTTAGATAATGGACTAAGATGAACTTATAAAAGAGTTTTTAGGGTCTGAAACCCTATTTATTTATTTATTTTTGACGAACTGCTCGAGTAATTTTTATGAATCCGTCGATCGATTAGAAAAAATTCAATGAGCTTACTTATTAATACAATCCTAGGGTGAACTCCCAAAATTTGCTTGCATATAGCAAAGATCCTTGATGTTCGCACAGAACTAAATCCATCCGTATTTCTTTTTAGATGTCTAGTAGTGAGGATTTTAGGAAAGGGAATAAATTCTCAGGAGAATCTGAGAGCTCTAGTGTTAGCTCCATAAACCTTGAAGATTACCTTGAGCCAGAACCCGAAGTAGAGATAACCACGGTTAGGCAAAATAGTCCGCGCATAGGTGACCTCCCTCAGGACCAGTGGCCTCGGCATATCTGGGATGCCCTTGCCTTCGCATCGGGCTATCAATACGTAGAAGGGAATTGGTCATGTACCAATATAAGGACGAGCTGCACAACGAGCAAGCTCAGCAAAATCATGTGCAACTATAAGATCGCCATCCCTCTTCACCTTCCAATGGAATTCAATCGACCACACGCACTACCATGTGGAATTGCCTCATTTTCTGAAACAGTTCTCAAATGCGGTGTCCACCTCCCACTTCATTCATACATAAAATCAATCATCGAATACTATGGGGTCGTCCCTTTCTAACTGACCCCAAATACATATAGATATCTGGTAGGTTTGTACATACTTTACCATAAATTAGGTTTAGACTCCCTATTCCTGAAGAGTTCGTTTAGTTTTACCAAGTGAAATCAAACCCGTCAAATTTTAGCTTCTTTTATGCGAGCAAGTGGTCGAACCAATCAATAAAAACAATCCACGGGGTTCGCAACAACATGGGAAAATGGAAAAATCCATTTTTCCACTTTGACTATGCGGATAAAGACTTCTTTCAAAATCCTAGTAGGTAGCTTTTCAATTTATTGCCTTTTTCTGTATTATCATATTTATCCTGATCGCACTCGTATGTCATCGCAGACAATAGGGAACGGTCAAGACTTTCCAGGGAATAGCTCACAAGGGTGTATAAAATCAACGACCTTCCAATTGAGGAATTTGATTGGAAGAAGCTTGGGACTTCTAGGAACTTGGTCGCTTGTGGTTTGCTTGAAAAGAGAGCCGCATTCCCTGACCACACCAACCGTTCATCCAGACCTTCGAGCTCGAAGAAAAGAAGCCGAGGAAGCAGACGGATAAGAGTGTCTCGTCTTCTAAACCTAGGAAACGAAAAGCACCTGCTACCCCTTCAACTTCGGAACCATCTTCTCCAGAAGCAGCATCACCACCAGCTCCTTAACAGCAAGAAGGTAATCATATATATATACATATTTTAATCATCATTGTATTATATTACCTCGCTTGCTGACATATCTGTACAGAGATAGTTATTGGTAGTGGCCTGCGAGCACCACCTTCCACTCTCAGGTCTATGGCAAAATCCAAACACCTGAGAGCACTCCTCCATGGTCATTGAAAGGGAAAGATAAGGTCGACAATTCCAAAAAATGAAAAGTCGCCTTCGAGAACATCCCGGCAAGCTCGCCTCCTCCACATCCTCAAACAATGAGCCATCCCGAACCACCCAAGGAGACTACCACCTCTTCGGAACCAAACCTGGTAGATAAGGAAGAAGAGCTCTTCGCGCTCCTCAATTAATTACCGGAGAAGACTAATATGAGCACAACCTTCATTGATTGCTTTACTTCTGAAGAGGGCTAGGAGAGGATGAAGCGACGATCTACCAAAGTTGCCTTCGGTTCTGCGATGAGGATGCTGGCAAATGTAAGCACCTTTTATTCTCTCTTCAATGTATTATTTCTTGGTATTAATCGTTATATTTTCAGACCATGGCTGCTGCTGTCGTGATGTATGACCCAGTCCTTGAATGTTTGGAAAAGGCCGAAAAATTCGAAGAGATAACCCAAGAATTCAAGAACTTGGAGAAAGCTCGGGAGGAGGAGAAAAAAGCCTTTGACTTGGAGAGGCAGCAACTGCTCGAAAGCCTGGCCAAGGAGAATCTCGAGGAGAAAGCCAAAAAGCTCGAAAAAACTATCTCTGAGCATCCGGATCACATGAAGGAGGCGATAACAGAGGCGGTTCATAAGGCTATTGAAGAGTTCAAGACTACCAAAGTCAAAGAGCTCGAAGATAAAGCCAGCGACATCGTCTCATCGACCATTATTTTTAACATCTTCTGCGAGCATCTGGACTTTGACTTTTCTATTGTTGGCGAGGACGTGGTCGAGCTTGTCCAGAGTTGGAGGGAGGATACCATCAAAACTAGAGATAACGGTGCGAGCACTTCTGTATAAAACACATTTGTATTCCTTTTTTTTTTGTTTCAGAAAAATGCGGGCTTGGTCCCCCTTTTTCTCTTTGCTTTTATACGGGTGCGTGCTTTTTAATGAATGCTTTTTTGTTTGTCAGATATATATTCCTGCAAATATTCAAAACACAACATTGTAATTTTAATTAAGTAATCAATCACTAGGTGATTGATCGGTACGCTTTTTGCGATTTGAATCCAACTAACTTAAAACGAATTTTAAGTATTAGGATAGGTTAAGTCACTTAAGAAAACAGTAAGTATGAGTGATACAAACTCAATACTGCTTTGCAGAAGTTCCATGGTAAAATAGGATATAGCAATATATCACATCGAACAATAAACGTTTTACTTAGTTACTTTGTTATTTGAGGAGAGAAATTCCGAAATACGACATGCTAAGGCATGAAGTGAGGAGAGAACCCTAGGATTCCAACTTCTCTAAATGGACGTTTGCATAGTCCCTTAACAAGCATGTAGGAGATAATTGTGACATCCCCCGATCCCACATGCGTACGTAAGGATATTCGTAAAAATATTTAGTGAGATCGGGAGACGCCACTCGACTTAGAACTGATAAAATGGTGAAAATTTAAAACATTTAAACTTTGTGGAAGAAAAGGAAAACTCCACTCATATTTATACATACTCTAATTTATACATATATAGGTACTCACGAAGTGGACCTCTCATAAAAATATACATAATGTACACACACACACAAAATAGGTACAAAATTGTCTCTCAGGAAACCACAGCGTCAAAATGCCCATATACACAAGCCGCGGTCAGAAAATCAGCACTCCTCCTCCAAACTCACATATGAGCAGTATCATCTGCAATGTAAGAATATTTATGAGCATAAAACTCAGTAAGTAACGTATGCAGATGCAGAGTGCATATGACAGAAAACAGATAATCATATGATTGGGATCCCTGTGTATATTGTATTGCCTGACAAGACCGTGAATCGCATACTGAGCCACTCAGAGAGCATATAACGTATCATGAGCAATATGGAGGTCTCGAGCCCCAGAAAATCCCCTCTGTGTACAGCAGAGGTCCACCCCATACCACCGTCAGAGTGTTCCCGAAGGAACCATATTGTCCCCGAAAGGACCAAAGTGTTCCCGAAGGAACCAGAGTGTCCCCGAAGGAACCATATCACATATCTGGGCGCTGGCCTGCCACACCCTATTCACCAATACTCGTCAGGCAATATAAATACACCACATGTTCATGTCTCATACAAGCTGAATGATAAATGCATATGTACACATATCCACAAATTCCATATCCACATATTTCACAGATTCACAGAAACACAGAATTTCTTACATTGCAGGTGTGACGTTACTTACCTCGATCTTGAGCTTCTTTGGGTTTTCTTTTTATGTGAAATGCTCTTCGCTCTTGGTACAGTTGACGTGCTCCTATTATTATTATTATTATTATTATTATAATTATTATTTTTAGTTAGACATCATTTCTTCTAGCTTAAGGATATCAACACATTGCTCTAATCAAATTTATGAATCCGAAAATATTAAACAAAGAATATCCCATGCTTACGCCATAGTACAATACAAAGAAGACAAAGGAAACCCAAACCTCATTTTATTCCAAGTATTCCAGCAACCAAAACATTTATTTTTAAATAATAAACCTCAAATTTATCGCTAACAATCAATGAATGTGCAATAATAATGTACTTGGAAACTAGTA
>JXTB01000459.1:300999-355822 GCA_002914805.1 Parasponia andersonii
CAAGGCTTCAGCTTCCGTCCATTTTGTGAAATAATCGACTGCGACCACCGCATACTTCAATCCACCCCATGCTAATGGAAGCATCCCGATAATATAAATTCCCCAAATAGCTAATGGCCATAGAGTAGCCATTGTAGTTAAAGGAACATGTGGTATTCTAGGAATAGTCGCAAATCGTTGATATTTGTCACACCTCCTAGCAAATTCCATTGTATCCTTCTTCATAGTCGGCCAAAAATACCCTTGTCAATGAATCTTGTTTGCAAGTGCTTGCCCCCCAGAATGATTTCCGCATATTCCTTTGTGAATTTCTCTCATAATGTAGCGTGCTTTTTCATCATTGACACATAATAATAATGGCAAGCTAAAACTTCTTCAATAAAGCTTTTCATCATGGATGATATAGCGGGCTGCCTTCATGCGGAGTCGCTTTGCATCGTCTTTGCTTTTGGGAAGATCGCCATTTTGTAAATATTGCATTCTAGGATCCATCCACGATGGTCTTTCGTTGACTGGCATGGTTACTTAGGGTTCAACTTCGATGCTTGGCGATACAAGAAATTCAACAGGGACAACTTTCAACAACTCTGCATCTTTCGTAGAAGCGAGCTTAGCAAGTGCATCCGCCTGGGTATTTTCTATGTCAGGAAGAAGCTGAATATTATAAGTAGTGAATGTCGAGAACAATCGTTGTACCTCCTGCAAATAGGCCATCATTGTCTCCCCTCTTACTTGGTAATCGCCCTTAACTTGACAAACGACCAGTTGGGAGTCGCTGTACACTTCAATCATCTCGACCTTCATTTTATGTGTAAGCTTTAGCCTAGCTATCAGTGCTTCATATTCAGCCTCATTATTCGATGCTGGAAATTTGAAGCAAAGCTCATAATAAATGTTATGTCCTTCAGGACTGATTAAAACTAGGCCCGCACCTACTCCGTTCTCGTTTGATGACCCATCAACATAAAGTTTCCACAACCTTGATGTATCTGAAGCAGGTTTTTTGAGTACTCTTGTGGGAAGATCGATATCATATGTAAATTCTGCAATAAAATCTGCGAGATCCTAATACCTTACGACAGTGCAAGGTTGAAAATTGATGTCAAATTGACTTAATTCAATGGCCCACTTAAGTAGCCGTCCTGAAGTCTCAGGTTTCTGTAGAACCTGTTTCAACAGAAAATTCATGAAAACTCTGATGGAGTGAGCATGAAAGTAAGGTCGAAGCTTCCTTGATGCGATAACGAGTGCTAATGCCAATTTTTTCATCACTGGGTATCTGGTTTCAGCATCAAGTAATCTTTTACTTACATAATAGACAGGTCGCTGTATATTTCCTCCTCGCGAATTAATGCCACACTCGTTGCATATTTGGAAACATCGAGATATAAGCGTAATTCTTCTCCTGGGTTTGGCTTCGACAAGAGTGGAAGAGAACCGAAGTATGTTTTTAACTCTTGGAATGCCTGCTCACATTCTCTCGTCCATTCCAACCTCTTTGATCTTTTCAATACTTCAAAGAACGATTAGCACTTATTAGTTGACCTGGATACAAACCGACTCAGTGCAGCCACTCTTCCTAACAGGCTCTGTACATTCCTTGGTTTACGAGGAGATTGCATATCAATCACTGCTTGTATCTTCTGAGGGTTAGCCTCAATGCCTCGTTGATTGATATGCGCACTTCTGGGGATTCAGCTTCATTTGATATTTCCAAAGAATTTGGAACATCTCATCAAGATGCTTAATGTGATCTTTAGCTTTTTCTGACTTCACCAACATGTCGTCGACATATACCTCCATTGTCTTGCCAATTTGTTTTGCAAACATCATATTGACAAGACGCTGGTAGGTCACTCCTGCATTGATGAGTCCGAAGGGTATCTTCTTGTAGCAGTATAATCCTTGATTAGTGATGAACGAGGTATGCTCCTCATCTAGCTCGTACATAGGGATTTGATTGTATCCAGAATACGCGTCCATGAAACTTAAGAGTTCATGCCCAGATGTCGCATCTACAAGCTGGTCGATTCTCGGAAAGGGGAAGCTGTCCTTCGGGCATGCTTTGTTGAGATCGGTGAAATCGATGCATGTTCTCCACTTTTCATTGGGTTTCTTTACCAAAACCGGATTAGCAAGCCAATTAGGGTAAAAGTATTCCCTTTTAAATCCAATTTCGAGTAGCTTCTCCACCTCTTCTTTCAACGCGACGTAACATCGTACAGGCTTCTTTGTCGGGTCTATGTTAAGATGGTGGCATATGATATTCGAATCAATCCCTACCATGTCTGAATGTTGCCATGCGAAGACGTCCAAGTTAGATTCCAAAAAAGAGACCAATGAAGCTCGCACAAGTTCTTGAATCTTCGTTCCAATCTTTAAAATCTTGGAGGACATGTCAAATGACAAATCCTCCAGATCTTAAATGGGTCCAGTTTCGACAGTTTATCTGACGGTTCGACTGATGGTTTATGTGATTGTTCAACTGACGCTTTATGTGATGGTTTGACTGACGTTTCACCTGATGCTTCAACTGATGCTTCTTTTAGTAGCTAGACAATCATTGTGCGAGGCGTCGCATCCTTTGCTGCGAGTTTCATTGAGTTGTTATAACAAGTCCACGCATCATATTGGTTTCCTTGCACCTCGCCTACCCCGTGTTAGGTCAAGAATTTTATAGTGAGATGATAGATTAAAGTGACAGCTCGAAGTTCCCTCAGTGTCGGTCTTCCTAACATAGCATTGAATGCGGAGGGGAAATTTACTACCAAAAATTGGGTCATTATCGTTGAAACCCTAGGATAGGTTCCAACATTGACCATTAATTCAATCATGCCCATAGGCATTCGGCTGTCACCAATGAAACCATAGAGCTGAGTGACGGTAGGCTTCAAGTCGCTTTCATTCAACCCCATCTTCTTAAAGGCTTCATAGTACAGGATGTCAACAGCACTCCCGTTATCGACCAATACTCGCCACAACTGCGTACTTCCATAATTGATTTTTATGACCAATGCATCATTATATGGATAATGGACCTCCCTCGTGTCCTGTTCTATGAAAGTAATGTCCATATTCGGTACTCGTTGAAACTTTTGTGGTCACTGCTCAAGGTGCGTGACATTAGTCAGTGGTTGTTGTCAAGCTTCCCGTGCATACCTGTCTTGAGCCCTTTTTGAATTTCCACCAACATGCGGTCCTCCAAAAATACTTCGTACTTCGCGTTGAATTTCTAGAGGTCACTGTTAGTTTTCTTCTCGCCTTTCGTTGTTCTGCATGGTGTATTGCCGTAGTCGCCCTTCTTTAATCAATCTTTCAATTTCATCCTTCAAAGCATAGCAATTATTGGTGTCATGTTCAATGTCATTGTGATACCGGCAGAATTTGTTGGGGTTGCGCTTTGCTCTTTTCCATTTCATTGGTTCCGGTTGATGGTATCGCTCCTGCTGGTTTGTGACCGCATAGATATGATCTATGGGCATGTTTAATTCTGTATGATTGTTGAACCGCATGGGAGCTCTTCAAATCTCTTGCTTTTTAGTTCTAGGATGATTCTCCGTCAATTGTTCATTACTCCTTTTATTTTTCTTATTACCGTTATTATTGGTCGTGATCGCGTCTTTAGTAGTATCTTTCATTCCTTCTTTCTTTGTCTTTTGAAGATTCTCACGCGAAGATTCTACCTTTAGATGCCGACCAACTCTTCAGTAGAAGTCTTCGAGAGTTCTACATTCTCACTCAAGTAATTCCTCCCAGAGTTTAGTTTCTGGTCACACTCCAGCCATCATGAGAGTTAAAACTCTCCATTCAGGTGGGTTGTTGACCTTTGCTAACTCTGAGGTGAATCAGTTGAGATAAGATCGTAGAGTTTCCTCTGGATCTTGTCGAATTGCAGACAAGCTAACAAGTGGAACAGTGAAATTCTTTGCAGCTTGGAACTTTCTCAAGAATGCCGTCTAAAGTTGTTGCTAGGATGAGAATGAGCCGGACTTGAGTCCTCGAAACCACTTCTTTGCTTTTCTTGAGAGAGTTATAGCAAAACATCTACAACGTGCATAATCATTGATACGATGGAGTTCCATCAGGTCGTGAAGTGGTCCATATAGTCCTGTGGATCAGTTTTCCCATCAAAAGTGTTTACAGTGGGAAGTCTGAATCCAACAGGTAGGGCAGCAGCTCGAACTTCCTCGCTGAATGGCGATTGACGATACTCATCAGTGAGCTCATCGTCCCAACCAGCAAGTGCGTCTAATGCAATCCTTAAATTGTGAACATCAACGTTCGGAGGAAGAGCATTATCTTTTGCTGGTGATGAGGGCGGCCTTTGATCATTATCTTGATGTATGGCAGGTTAGTCAGGTAAAGTCTTATGCGATCTGTGAGAGGAATCCAGTGAAATAGTGCGACGAGATTGGCTTTGGTCGTTATGATGCGATATAGATCATTCATGACTATGTCGCTGCTCCAAGTGTTGTCTTAGGTCTGTTGGATTTTGTCTCGACTCTCTGCTGATTCTTTCGAAGACGCTTCTTGATTGACGTTTTTGTTCGCTGTTTAAGCGATCTTGATTACCAGTTGATTTGCGAGAAGATTGTCTACGATCACGGTTAGTGCTTGAACTCTCTGTACTAGATTCTAGAGGTAAGTTTGCAACCTTGCCTTTTCCCTTGGAGATGCGACCTTCATGATGCTCTTACTGGGTTCTTGGCTGGTCGCATTTCCTTGTCTCTAGGATCTATATTCCTTTCTCAGGTAATTGAGCAAGATGTTTTCTGGGACGTTTGTGCTGTGGTGGGGTCACCATCTGTCCTTCAGTAAGTCATCATAGGGAGTCATTGATCTGGTTAGTGATTTGCTGAAAGTTCACTAATGTCTCCTCCATGTGATCCTGTCTCTGAGCAAGGTTTTCTGATGTGGTCACGGTAAGCTGATCCTGAGCAGGGTCTGATTGTACAGCAGTAGTGCTTTAAGGTTAGTTTTGGCTAGTTCCGGTAACTCTAGTAGTGTTTCGAGTATTTGCCATTGTTGAAAGAAATGGAGTGGACAAAACTTTCTGCCGGAATAGCCCTCCTTCTAGCGCTAATTGTTGATGGAGGTTTTGTCAACAATAAATTTAGAACAATTGCGAGATGTGGCTTGTATGAAAAGGGTTAATTAACTAAAACAAATAAAGAGACAAGAATTTTATAGTAATTTAGCCTCAAAAAAGATGAACCTATGTCCACTGTTTTTCACTATTTTCTGAGAATCACTAGAACTCAAAATTACAATGTGTTATCCGGAAAGAAGAAGCAAGAGTTAAAAAGGTTCTCTTAAAAATTCCTCAGCCTCTCAAGATCGGAAAAAAGTCCAAGATCCCCTTACTGAAACATTGAACTCCCTTTATATAGATGAAGATAGCTTAATGTTTCTCAATTGTAAGAATGGGTAACTGTACAATCGGACAATACAATTTGAGTAACAATATAACTGGATAACAACTTAAATGAGGTGACTGGTCGATCTTTAAAGAGCAACTTTCATTTCTATTTCTTTGTAGGTTACTCATTTGACGAAGTGTAGACTAGTTTCCTTTTCATTCTGGTCGCACTTAACTTGTTCGGAGGAGGTCGCACGTAACTCTTTCGGAAGAGGTCACACTAACTTATGCAGTTGAGGTTGCATGTAACTCTTTCGGAAGAGGTCGCACTTAATCTTACTCATACGATCTGATATAGGATTTTAGACTGCATAACAGGTACCTTGCTCCTGAGGCATAAGTGGCAATTTTCAAAATTCAAAATATACAGAACAATAATACATTAAAGAGTATCTTATTAGGAAGCTCTCCCTTGACAAAGAAATTGATTTTCTCATGTGTGCAGCGTCGACACAGACTGCCTCGACCAGAAAAGCGATGTTTACAGCTTCGGAATAGTTCTCCTACAGATAATCACAGGCCAACCTACAAGTAATGGTAACAAACACTTGAAAGATTGGGTTAGATCCATATATACTAACGGGTATGGGGATGTCACTAGTATAATTGACCGAAGATTACAGGGCCATTTCGACATTAACACTATCAAGGATGCCGTTGATATAGCAATAGAGTGTGTGTCTGAAACACTCACTGATAGGCCAGACATGAGTAAGGTAGTGGCTACACTAAAGAATTGTTTGGCAGCAGAATTAGCCGCAAGAAACTATAACAGTGTGTCCGAATCAACGAATTCAAGTAAGGTATTCTATGAGAATTCGACTACTGAAGTCATTCCATTGGCAAAGCAGTCCTAATTTTGTCCCAAACATCGGTAGATCGACCCGCATACTGATCAGAGTTTTCTATTTTTCCTATTCCACCCACTTTTGTTTTTTGTTCTGAAAGTACCAAATAAATTGTGTATTCCAAATCATTTGTCACGTACGTTCCCTTCTTCTGTAGTGTTACCATTTCTATCAATGTCATGACAATATCAGTTCAATAAATCCTTCATCAACATCCTAATTTATTGTGATATAAATATGATAGATACACAGCACTTCCCTTTTGATCGTCATAAAATTATGTTCATACTTATATGTGATAGTAGTAGGTCCTTACTCCTATAAGAATTTAATTGAGAAAAATATTTAATACGTGAATTAAAATTATAGACCAATTACATTTAAAATTTTGAATGGAGTATTGATATTTACATCCGAAGATGAAATAGAATAATCATACATTCTTGACCATAAATCACGGAATTTTTAATTCCTAGTCGTCTTTCTGATATAGATGCGTTGAAATTTCCAACTCAAAGATAAGGTTTGTTTTTATATATATATTTTTAATCCAATTCAAAGGATAAGTTGAATCTTTGAAAGGCTGCATTATTATTATTTTTTAAAATATATTATTTATATTAATGCTAGCAAAGGACTTGAATTAGTTCTAACCAATACTAACTCATATGAGATATATGGACTAACGTTTCGTATAGCTCACTAACCATGGAATTAAATCATATTTCAAAAACACATTAAATCAATGAATTACCTACTAACAAGCCTCTAATATATTTAGCAATTTCTTTTTCTGCAATCTGAAAAGAAATCAAAATATTTATTCTATTATATTATATTGAGAACAAACCGCATCGATCTTTGTTGAACGAGCTAGGGACAGCTCATTTTTTTGACTTTGTTTTTAACTTAAATAAACTCATATATACCAATATTTGCTCCATCTTATACGCTCTCTACTAGAACCCAGATTATAACATAAACGACAAAAATGTTAATGAGCTCCTTTGATTCCAATTTTTTTTTATTTTTATATATATATATGAATTCTTATGTTGGTTAATTTCTAATAATTGTCGGATAACCATAGAACGTGTACAAGTCGTCCCTTTTTTTTGGCCGATCTTTTTCTTTTTCTTTTAAGAAAAAAGTTGTCACACATATAAATTACTGCTTTTTTCCTAAGTTTTTTACAAGAGCTGTAGAATTGAATTTTAATCTTTATATTAGAGGTAGGTGTAGTTACAAAATGTTGTGCAGTCTAAAATATATATGTTGGTTGATGCCGAAAAGGGAAAGTTAGCGACCCGATTTGAAGCGTCAAGTCGCATGAGAATTTTCTTGATCAAAGTGCGATCTCATCCGAGTGAGTTAGGTGCGACCTCCTCCGAATGAGTTAAGTACGATCAATATAAAAAGGAAACTAGATCAAGCTTCATCAAACGAGTAATCTACAAAGAAGGGGAAACAAAGTTTCTCTTCAAAGATCGACTAATCGTTCCATTTAAGTTATTACCCAGTTATATTGTTACTCAAATTGTATTTTCTGATTACACACTTATCCGTTTTCACAATTGGAAAACATTGAGCAACCCTCACCTGTATAAGAAGAGTTCAATGCTTCTGTGAAGGACCCCCATTTTCTCTTTGGGACTTTTACTTTTGGACTTTTACTTTTACTTCTTCTTTCTGGACTATATTATGTACTCTTTAGATTCTTACCTTGAGGCTTAACGAAACTCTTGTAGTTCTCTAGAAAATAGTGAAAGACAGTGGACGTAGGCTCATTCTTTTTTAGGCTGAACTACTATAAAATTCTTGCCTCTTTACTTGTTTTGATTTATCAACTCATTTTACACACAAGAGTGTTGACAAAACCTTCGTCAATAATTAGCGCTAGAAGGAGGGCTATTCCAACAAAAGAGTGTCAATTTCGCTTCTTTAAACAATGGCAAACACTAGAAATACTACCAGAAACATAGGAACTAGCCAAAACTAACCCCAAAGCACTGCTGCTGGATAGGTAGATCCTGCTTAGGATCAGCCTGCCATAACCATACTAGAAAATATTGTCCATAGACAGGATCGTATAGAGGAGGCACTGGTAAACCATCAGCAAATCACTAGTCAGATTAATGACTCTCTACGATGACTTGCTGAGGGATAGATGATAACTCCACCACATAACAAACGTCCTGCTCAACTACCTGAGAGAGAAATTCAGATCGTAGAGACAGGGAATCACGACCAGTGTAAAACCCAGCAGGAGCATCATGGAGATCGCACCTCCAAGGGAAAAGGTAAGGTCACAGACTTGCCTCTAGAATTCAGTACTGAAAGTTCGAGCACTGATCATGATCATGGATAACCTTCTTGGAGAGCAATTGTCAATCGTGATTGTCTAAACAACGAGCAAAAACGTCAATCGAGGAGTGTCTTTGAAAAGATTAGTAGGAAGTTTTCGACAGAATCCGATAGACCTAAGACAACATCTAGAACAATGACGTAGTCAAGAGCAATCTACATCGCATCATAATAACCGAAGACAATCTTGTTGCACTATTTCATTGGAAAACCTGCAAAGGTCATAGTAGAGCCTACCTAACCAATCTGCCTTATACCGTGATAATGACCAAAGGTCACCCCTACCACCAGTAAAAGATAATGTTCTCCCTCCGAATGTCGATGTTCATAATTTGAGAATCGCATTAGATGCACTTCCTGGCTGGGACGATGAGCTTGCTGATGGATATTGTCAATCGCCATTCAGCTAGGAGGTTCGAGCTACTACCTTACATGTTGTTTTCAAACTTCCCACTATAAACACTTTTGATGGGAAAACTGATTCACAAGACCATATGGATCACTTCAACGACCTGATGGAACTTCATCATGTCGATGATCTCAAATATTGCAGATGTTTTGCTGTAACTCTCATATGAGCAGTGAAGAAGTGGTTCCGAGGACTCAAATTTAGTTCAATCTCATCCTAGCAATAACTTCAGACTGCATTCTTGAGGCAATTCAAGGCTGTGAAGAATTTTACTATTCCACTGGTCAGTCTCTCTACTATTCGGCAAGGTCCAGAGGAAACTCTATGATCTTACCTTAATCGCTTTACCTAAGAATTGGCCAAGGTCAACAACCCACTTGAAGGAGGAGTTTTAACTTTAATAATAGTTGGGGTATGACCAGAGACTAAACTCTGGGAAGAGTTGCTTGAGCGAGAATGCAGAACCCTTGAAGACTTCTATCGAAGAGTTGGTCGACATCTGAGAGTGAAATCTTCATAAGACGACATAGGGAGAAAAAGATGCTGCTAAAGATGCGACCACGACCAACAACAATAATAATAAGAAGTCGAACAAAAGAAGTAATGAACAATCAACTGAGAAGCAGCCCAAACAGAAAAAGCAGGAGATTCCAAGAGCTCCCATGAGGTTCAATAACTATACTGAATTGAACTCACCCATAGATTATATCTATGCGGTCATAAACCAACAGGAGCGATATTATCAACCAGAACCGATAAAAAGTGATAGACCGAAGCATGATCCCAACAAGTTCTGCCGGTATAATAATGACATTGGACACAATACCAATAACAGCTTTGCCTTGAAAGATGAAATCGAAAGATTAATTAAAGAAGGGCGGCTGCGGTAGTACAATAAATAGAACAATGAAAGGCGAGAAAAAAACTGACAGTGACCTCCAGAAATTCAACACGAGGTGCGAACTATTTTTGGAGGACCGCACATTGGTAGAGATTCAAATAGGGTGCAAGATAGGTACGCACGAGAAGCACGACAGCAACCATTGACCAATGTCATGCATCTTGAGCAGTGACAACGAAAACTTCAACGGGTACCGGATATGGATATTATCTTCACATAGCAGGATGCAAGGGAGGTCCATTACCTGCATAATGATGCATTGGTCATAAAGGTAACTATGGAAGCACACAACTATAACGAGTATTGGTCGATAATGAAAGTGCCATCGACATCCTGTACTATGACGCCTTCATGAAAATGGGGTTGAGTGAAACCGACCTAAAGCCCGCTGTCACTCCACTTTACGGATTTATTGGTAACATCATAATGTCTAGGAGCATGATTGAGTTAATAGATAATGTTGGAACTTATCCTAGGGTTAATGACCCAATTCGTAGTTATGAATTGTCCCTCTGCATTTAATGTTGTACTAGGAAGACCAATACTGAGGGAATTTCGAGCAGTTACTTCAATCTACCACCTCGCTATGAAGTTCTCAACTCAACATGGAGTAGACGAAGTGTGACACAACCAATATGATGCAAGGACTTGTTATAATAAGTCAATAAAGCTCGCAGCAAAAGATATGACACCTCGCAAAATGATGGTCCAGCTACAAGGTTAAGCATCGAGGGAAACGTCAAGCGAAACTTCAATCAATGACCTCGACCCTCGAGAAATCGATGGAGAGGTCAAGACTGGACCAATAGAAGACTTAGAAGATTTGCCGATTGATAGGTCGTCGAAGGTTCTAAAAATCGGGGCAAACCTTCAAAAACCCATGCGAACTTCATTGGTTACTTTTCTAAAATCAAACTTGGATATCTTTGCATGGCAACATTCAGATATAATGGGGATTGATCCGAATATCATGTGTCATCGCATTAATATAGATACAACGAAGAAGCCTGTACGGCAAAAAAGAAGACCATGAATCAAGAACGCTACGTCACATTGAAAGAAGAGGTAGAGAAGCTGCTCAAAATTGGATTCATCAGGGAATCTTTCTACCCAAACTGACTTGCAAACCCAGTTTTAGTAAAGAAACCCAACAAGAAGTGGAGAACTTGTATCGATTTCACCGACCTCAACAAAGCATGCCCGAAGGACAGTTTTCCTCTTCTGAGAATCGGCCAACTCGTAGATGTGACGTCGGGGCATGAACACTTAAGCTTTATGGATGCATATTCTGGATACAATCAAATCCTCATGTACGAGCTAGATGAAGAGCATACCTCGTTCATCACTGATCAAGGATTATATTGTTACAAGAAGATACCCTTTGGACTCATTAATGCAGGAGCGACTTATCAGCGTCTTGTCAATATGATGTTAGAAAAAATTGGCAAGACAATAGAAGTATATGTTGATGACATATTGGTAAAGTCGAAAAAAAACTGAAGATCACGTCAAGCACCTTGATGAAATGTTCAAAATCCTTCGAAAATACCAGATGAAGCTGAACCCCCAGAAGTGCACATTCAAAGTAGGATCTGGAAAATTCCTGGAGTTCATGGTCAATCAGCGAGGAATCGAGGCTAACCCTCAAAAGATACAAGCACTAATTGATATGCAATTTTCTTGCAAACCTAAAGATATGCAGAGCCTGGCGGGAAGAGTGGCTGCATTGAGTCGATTTGTATCCAGGTCAACCGATAAATGCCAACTACTTTTGAAGTATTGAAGGGTTCGAAAAGGTTCGAGTGGACTAAAAAATGTGAGCAGGCTTTTCAAGAATTAAAAGCACACTTAGGTTCTCCTCCACTCTTATTGAAGCCAAACCCGAGGGAACAGTTATACTTGTATATTGTTGTTTCCAAATATGCGATAAGTGATGCATTAATTCGAGAAGAAAAGATACAGCGACCGGTATATTACATAAGTAAAACGTTACTTGATACCAAAACGAGATATCTAAAGATGGAGAAGTTGACATCCAGGAAGCTTCGACCTTATTTTCATGCGCACTCCATCAACATTTTCGCGAATTTTCCATTAAAGCAGGTTCTATAAAACCTGAGGCTTTAGGATGACTATTTAAGTGAGCCGTTGAGATGAGTCAATTTGACATTAGTTTTCAACCTCGCACTGCAATTAAAGGTCAAGCTCCCGCAGATTTTATTGCACAGTTTACATATGATGTCAATCTTCCCACAGAAGTGATCAAAAAACCTGCTATAGATTTATCAAGATTGTGGAAACTTTACGTCGATGGGTCATCAAACGAGAATGGAGCCAGTGCGGCGTTAGTACTAATTAGTCCTGAAGGGCATAATATTCATTGTACACTTCGCTTCAAATTTCCAGCATCAAATAATAAGGTAGAATATGAAGCACTGATAGCTGGGCTAAAGCTCGCACAAGAAATGAAGGCCAAAATGATTGAGGTATAAAATGATTCTCAGCTGATCATTTGTCAAGTGATCAGCGATTATCAAGCAAGAGAAGAGAGAATGATGGCTTACTTACAGGAGGTATAGAGATTGTTCTCGACATTTACTACTTATAGCATTCAACTTCTTCCTCGCATTAAGAATATTGGGACAGATGGTCTAGCTAAGCTCGCCTCAACAAAAGATGCCAAATTATTAAAGGTGGTTCCTGTCAAATTTCTTGCGAAACCAAGTATCGAGATAGAGCCCCAAGTAACCATGCTGGATGGATCCTATAATGAAGTATCTACAAAATGGCGATTTTCCCGAAAGCAAAGATGATGCAAAGGACTTCAAATAAAGGTAGCTTGCTATATCATCTATGATGGGAAGCTTTATCGAAGAAGTTTTAGTTCACCGTTATTATTATGTGTTGATGAAGAAAAAGCACACTACGTTATGAAGGAAACTCATGAAGGAATATGCGGAAACCATTCAGAGGGCAGGCACTTGCGAACAAGGTTCTCAGACAAGGATATTTTTGGCCAAATATGAAGAAGAATACAATGGAATTTACTAGGAGGTGTGACAAATGTCAACAATTTGCGATTGTTCCTAGAATACCACATGTTCTTTTAACTCCAATGACTAGTCTATGGCCATTTCAGTATAGGGAATTGATATTATCAGAATGCTTTCATTGGCGCGAGGTGGAATAAAGTATGCAGTAGTCGCAGTCGATTATTTCACCAAGTGGACAGAAGCTGAAGCCTTGAGTACCATTTCTACAAAGAAGATGATAGATTTTGTTTACAAATCTATAATCTGCCATTATGGTATACCACATACTATAAATTCTGATAATGGGAAACAATTTGGCTGCGATGAGTTCTGTAACTTCTGCGAAAACTTAGGCATCAAGAAGAGATTCTCTGTTGTTGTTCATCCACAAGCCAATGGACAGGTCAAGGCCATAAACAGGATACTTAAACAAAACCTAAAGACAAAGTTGGAACAACACAAAGGAGCTTGACCAGATATGCTTCCTGAAGTATTATAGGCTTATCGCACCACTCAATGAACTACTATGGGAGAGAGTCCATTCGCCTTAGTTTATGGGTACGAAGCAATGATACCAGTAAAAATTGGTGCGAGCTCTCTACGACGATCTACCTATGAGCAAGAACAAAATGACACATCAATGAGGCGAAAGGAGTCTCAGTTTCGGATCGCATCATATCAACAGCGCATTGCTCGATGTTATAACTCTAAAGTCAGAAGTAGGGGATTTGAAGTTGGTGATCTTGTTCTTCAACAAGTTCTACCTAATAATAAAGAGCATAGTGCTAGGGTATTTGGGCCCTCTTGGGAAGGACCATATGTAATTGATGCCATCATTCGACCTGAGACATATAAGTTAGCTCGGACTGGTGCACAAAAGATCGAGCATGCTTGGAATGTAAAACAACTTCGTCACAATTATCAGTAAATCTTCATATATTTTCAACGACCTGGGGGCATTTTGTATTCGTCATTTGTCGTATTCATCAATAAAGATGTCTTCTTATTATTCATCATTCGTCGTCATTCATCAATAAAGATGTCTTTTCTTCAATTATTCAATTTTATTTGGTCCATCTTTTATAGTTTTATGGCAGTCTTTGAACACCATAAAACTCGGCGGGCAGTGGGATCAGAATGTTATCTCCTACTTGCTTCCTAAGGGACTATGCAAACATCCATTTAGAGGGGTTGGAATTTTAGATCACCAAATTTCTAAAAATTTCTTAAAATCTTAGGATTTTCTCCTCACTTCATGTCATAGCATATCGTATTCCACAATTTCCCTCCTCAAATAAAAAAGTAACTAAGCAAAACGTTCATTATTCAATGTGATATTTGCTATACTACAGTTTTCCATGGAACTTTTGAAAAATAGTGTTGAGTTCGCATCACTCATACTTGCTGTTTTCTTAAACGACCTAATCTATCCTAACACTTAAAACCCATTTTAAGTTAGTTGGATTCGAATTGCAATAGTGTACCAATCAGTCACCCAGTAATTGACTACTTGGTTAAAATTATGCATCTTTATATTACAATGCAGTGTTTTATTTTTTTTGCATGAATAAACATCTGACAAGAAAACATTCATTGATAAAAGCTCACACCTGTATACAAGCAAAGTATTACAAAAAAAGATCAAGGGACCAGCCCTCATTGTTCTAAAACTTTTAAAATAAAAAAAATAAAATCTATACAGATGTGCTCGCTCCACCGTCTTTAGTTTTTCAGCTTCGGCTTCCTTCCAGCTCTGGACAAGCTCGACCACATCTTTACCAAAGATGGAAAATTATAAATCCGGATGCTCACAGAAGATATTGTATATTATGGTCGATGAGGCAATGTCACTAGCTTTTTCTTTGAGCTCCTTGCCTTCAGTGGCCTTGAACTCTTCTACAGCCTTGTGTGCCACCTCTGTTGTCGCCTCCTTTAGAATATCCAGATGATCAGAGATAGTCTCCTCAAGTTCTTTAATTTTCTCCTCGAGCTTTTTCTCTTCAAGCTTTTCCTTCGCCAGACCCTCGCGTAGCTACTGATTCTCTAACTCGAATGATTTTTTCTCTTTTTTGCACTCCAAGTCCTCGAATGCTTAGGTTATTTCTTCGACTTTTTTGACCTTCTCCATGCATTCAAGAACCGGGTCATACATCAAAACAGCAGCTGCAACGGTCTGAAAATATAACACACATCAATACAAGAAAAAAGTGTCGAAGTGCGAAGATAAAAGATGCTTATGTTTGCCAACATCCTCATTGCAGAACTGAAAGCGACCTTGGCTGGTTGTCACTTCATCCTCTCCCAACCATCCACAGAAGTGAAACAGTCAATGAAGGTCACACTCAAGCAAGCTTTTTCTGGCAGTTGGCAAAAGAGTGCGAAAAGCTCCTCGTCTTTGTCGGCCTAGCTTGGTCCCTCAGAAGAGATGGTTGTCTCCTTGGATGGCTCAGGCTGGCTCGTAGTTTTTGAAGGCTGTGGAAGAGGTGAGCTTGTTGGGACATCCTCGAAGACAACTTTTCACATCTTTGAAGTGTCAACCTTCTCTTTCCCTTTCGTCGAGGAAGGGGTGTGTTGTCTAGTATCTTGGACTTTGCCATTGACCCCAGGGTTGAAGGTGGTGCTTGCAATCCACTGCCAATTGTCATTTCTATATAAATATGATTGGTTAGCATGCGAGGTATATAATGAGAAAAAAAATGTAACTACCCTCTTGTTGCTAAGAAATTAGTGGCGATGCAGCTTCTGAATATGATGGTTTCGAGATGGCAGGAGTGGTTGGTACTTTTCGTTTCCTGGGTTTGGAAGACGAGGCCCCCTTTTCCTTCTATTTCCTCAGCTTCTTCTTCAAGGTCAATGGTTTGGTCAGACAGTTGGCAGAATCTAGAAAAACTGCTCCCCTTAGAAGCAGTCTGCAAGTAACTAAGTTCTCAGTCGTTCCAAGCCTCTTCCAATCAAATTCTTCGGTCGGAAAGTTGTTTATTTTATACACCCTTGTGAGCTGCTCTTTAGAGAGTCCTAGTCATTCCCTATTATCTGCGATGACATACAAATGTGATCAGAATGATATATTTATATAAAGAAAGCAATAAGCTGAAAGTTACCTACCGAGGTTTTGAAAGAAGTCGTTATCTACGTAGTCAAAGTGGAAAAATAGATTTTTCCATTTTCCCATGTTGTTACGGATCCCCTGGATAGTTTTTATTGCTTGGTTCGACCACTTGCTCGCATAGAAGAAGCCGAAATCTGATGGGTTCGATTTTACTTGGTAGAACCAAGTGAACTCTTCAGGAGTGGGAGATTCTAAACCTAATTTATGGTATAATATATACAGACCTACCATATATCTATATGTGTTTGGGGTTAGTTGAAAACAGACAACTCCATAATAGTCGACGATCGATTTTATGTATGAATAAAGTGAGAGATGGACACCGCATCTGAGAACTGCTTCTGAGAATGAGGCGATTCTGCGAGGAGGTGTGTGTAGTCGATTGAACTCTGTGGGAAGGCGAAGAGGGACATTGATTTTGTAGTTGTATACGATCTTTCTGACCTTGTTTGATGAACAACTCATCTTTATATTGGTACATGACCAATTTCCCTCTATATAGTGAAAACCCATTGCAAATGCAGGGGCATTCCTGATATACCGAGGCTATTGGTTTTGAGGGAAGTCACCTATGCGAGGACTACTTTGCCTGAACCAGGTTATTTCTACTTCAGATTCTTGCTTAAGATAGTCTTCAAGGTTTATAGAGGTAATGCTTATATTGGATGATTCTCCTAAGAATGCATTCCCCTCCCTAAATTCCTCACTATTAGACATCTGAAAGAAGAAATATGGGATGGGTTTAGCCCTATGCGAGTATCAGGGATCTTTGCTATATGCGAGCAGTTTGGGGCCACAAATCCTAGGATTATATTGACAATAAGCTGTTCATCGAATTTTTTCTAATCGATCTACGGATTCATCAAAATCTATTTGAGCAACTCTTCGATAATTCGTCACTCAATTGATTTTAGTTTTCAAACATCAGGATTTCAGATCCTAAATTTTTCCTATGGGTTCGTTTATCAATCGTCTAAAAATAATTTATTCTATAAATTAATGGAGAGATTCTGAAAAATTCTCATTTTTCAGTCCATCGGAATATGGGGATAGTTTTATATTCAGGGCATTTAGGCTTTACGATTTGTCTTCCTATTTCTAGAAATAAGCTCTGTAAATAAGGGTTTTCTGAAAAATCGAAGAATAATAAGAGAGAGAGGGGATATATACTAACCTTTTTTCGAAGACTGAAGAATTGAGATATCGTCTGAAGGATTGTGGTAATGACTTCGTCGGAGAAGATGATGAGTTTGTGTGAGCTGTAAAATAAAAAAGGATGCCGAGAAGATTTGCCTTATGGACGCTTCAGATTTCAGAAGAAGTGAGAGGAATAGGAGGCAATAGGGTTGAGTCTTTTGAAGAAGAGGCGGATAGATTTTCGATATATATATCTCAAGCATCATCAAATCACAGTCGTAGATCAAGGTATTTAATTTTCAGATCTGAAGGCCGAAGTTTACGTGGAAGTTAGTTTTCTAAAATTAAATGAGAATCTTTTCAAAATTTGAAACGTCTCGATTTAAGACAACAGCTGGCGTCATCGCCATCATCGTGTCTACTCAAAAACAGAGAAGTCTCCTCGAGTTTTGTTATTCTCTTGAGAAAAGGTGACACGTGGTTGCATCTGTCAGGAAAAGGTATGCGTGGTTCTTAAAGGATGGGATTTGAGAACTAGCGACTCTTCGAAGATTTCAAAATTATGTCATGATGTCGCATTTTTTAAGCTCACACTTATCGGAGAAGGAAGCTCTATTTTTGTCCTAAAAAACTAATGGAGCTGGGAGGCAATTGTTGTGCAGTCTAAAATATATATGTTGATCGATGCCAAAAAGAGAAAGTTAGCGACTCGGTTTGATGCGTCATGTCGCATAAGAATTTTCTTGATCAAAGTGCGACCTCTTCCGAGTGAGTTAAGTGCGACCTCCTCTGAGTGAGTTAGGTGCGACCTTCTCCAAATGAGTTAAGTGGGACTAGTATAAAAAAGAAATTAGATCAAGCTTCATCAAACATGTAATCTACAAAGAAGGGAAAACAAAGTTTCTCTTTAAAGATCGACTAATCGTTCCATTTAAGTTATTAACCAGTTATATTGTTATTCAAATCTGATTACACACTTACTTATTTTCACAATTGGGAAACATTGAGCAATCTTCATCTATATAAAGGGAGTTCAATGCTTCTGTAAAGGATCCCCTTTTCTCTTGGAGACTTTTACTTTTGGGCTTTTACTTTTATTTCTTCTTTTTGGACTACTCTTTTTTCTGCTTATAAAAATAATTAGGTTAGATTTATATTATTGAGCATCTTAATTATCGACTGGTTTCTATTAATTAAGTGAAAGAATGATTTCTATTTTCACAACTTATTGCAACGTTAATCTTGAGAAACATGTAACTAGAAGAGCATTAATAATTTGTATAATAATACATAGGACAGATGTACGGCAGAATTAACTTTGCAGTTAATTTGTTGATCTGATGATCAAGAATTTGATTACAAAATACTCAGCCCAATTAATTAAGCATTAGCCTCGGAATACGGCGACACGGTATGGTTTGACTAAAAGAAATATTTAAGGAATTCTCACAAAAACAGAGTACTTATTACGGCAGAAGACTCCTCTCTCAACATGATTAATTAATAGCTCAACTAATTGAGTTCTATGAGTTATTAAATTCCCATCTATCTCCTGCAATTAAATCTAACGATAAAATAATCGGTCAATTCGATGGTTTAGCAATAAATAATTAATTTACTGCCAGCAACACAATAAACATGTTGACACAAGAAGGTTGACTCGGACAATTTGCTCATCTGTTAATATGAGAATATTTATTCTTTAGCAACAAAAATTTTTTTTTCAGGAGCCACTTCTATATTTTATTCCATTGCACGACTCTGGTGTTAAAATTTATTACAAAGACAACATTTTTATTAAACTTACGTGCAGCTATTGTTCTCGAGGGCAATGGGGACTAATTTCAAACATTCCCTCTTTGCTTTGCTTCTAATTTTTGCACTTGTTCAAGCGCAGGATGATCAATCACGTACATCATTATAACGCCATACTATTTTTCTTTTGCTAACATATGATAACATGTTGATCTGTTTTTTTTTTCTTTTTTTCTCTTGTCATTTTGTTTATAACCATATTAATTATGTAGCTTATAAGATTTTCATTAATAACTATGCTTGTATGACACTATTGTCTCAGGATTCATCAGCATAGATTGTGGGCTGCCCAAAAGTTCAGGTAACTATTCTGAGCCAAACACAGGAATAAATTACATCTCCGACGAGCCTTTTGTTACAACTGGAGTGAGTAAGAGTATATCGCCAGAGTATCAAACTGGCTATCAGAAACAATTAGCACATCTCAGAGCCTTCCCTGAAGGAATCCGGAATTGTTACACAGTAAACGTCACAAGAGGCACTAGTTACTTAATTCGAGCAACATTTTATTATGGGAATTATGACAACAAAATTTCTATGCCAGAATTTTTTCTCCACCTCGGGGCTAATGTTTGGGACACAATTACATTTTACTTGGATGCACCTCTCCGGAAGGAGATCATACATGTTCCGTTACAGGACTATGTTCGTGTGTGTCTTGCCAATAATGGCACCGGGACACCATTCATTTCGGCGTTGGAATTACGGCCCTTGACCAATAGCACTTACGTTACTCAAACAGGGTCTTTGGCACAATTCCAGCGCTTGGATCTTGGTACAATCACAAATCGAACGTACAGGTTTGTCATACCATAAAGTCATTTCTTATCTAAACTTGTCTTTTCATTCCAGGATCTTAACTCTAAAAAACATTAAAACTGATTAGGTAGATCTATAAAAGCCTTGGTAAGTTCAAAGAATTAGCGGTGGCTTTCACCACATCAGGTATCCGAACGACGTTTTGGATCGCAGCTGGGCCTATCGTGACATCTATGACTACAAACCAAACTGGACTACAATAAGCATACCACTTACGGTGAATCCTGGTTCATACTACAAGTTACCAACCGAGGTGATGAGTACCGCCGTTACACCAACAAAAGCCAGCGATCCCCTGATTTTTGAGTGGAATACCTTCGATGTCAATACGTCCTTCTATGCATATTTGCACTTTGCAGAAGTCCAGAAGCTCAACCCGAACCAGTCGAGAGCTTTCGATGTCAACCTAAATGGAGAACTCTTTTATGGACCTGTTGTCACTAATTACCTAAAAATTACCACAATATACAGCACATCACCTATGCCCATACCTAAAAGTACTATTTTAGCCGATTACAATTTTACCCTAGTCAAACTTAAAAATTCAACTCTGCCACCGATCCTCAATGCTATCGAGTTATATACGTCGATAGATTTCTCACATTCAAAAACAAACGGAGACGATGGTATGTAAATCTTCTTAAGATATACGCTTTTTTGTTTGTTATCTTGAGTAAGTAATCTGAATGATTGTTTTGACTCCTTGATAAATTAAATTACGTCAATTTGTTAGTACAAGCCATTACAATGATAAAGTCAACTTATGGAGTGAAGAGGAACTGGGATGGGGACCCTTGTGGTCCCCAAAAATACTTGTGGGATGGTCTAAGTTGTAACTACCATGGTTCTGATCCCCCAAGAATCACGTCCTAGTAAGCTTATTTTTATATGCCTTTGTCGTGCTTGCAATTATTTATGATCTCTGTTTTTCCAAATAATTCCAATTTTTTAATGTAAGTAATTAACCAATACAATCAGGAATTTGTCATCTGGTGGATTGACTAGCGAGATAATTCCATTTATATCCAAGCTCACTATGTTACAATCATTGTATGTACTTGATATTCAGTATGCTAATCTTGTTATAAAGAAAAAATAAATTAAAAATGTGTTCAATTTCATTCATCTTACTACCGTTACTGTAAAATCTGTTTTATGCAGGGACTTATCTAACAATGGGTTAACAGGACCAGTGCCTAAATTTCTATCAGAATTGCCAAACTTGAGGGTCTTGTAAGCAACTAAGAATTGGTGTTGCAAATGTTCTTGTTACTAAAAGTTTGTATCGAAGTACACTTATTTACTAAGTTATTTCTTTTGCAATTGCAGACACTTAGAAAAAAATAAGTTTACAGGTTCAATTCCAGCTGAACTTGTTGCAAAATCGAAAAATGGTTCGTTATCATTAAGGCAAGTTTCTTTTCAAAAACTATTAATCCATATTGTGATAATTCTTTTTTTTTTTTCTTTTCTTTATTGTAATTTCCATGTGAATAAAAAATTTCAACTACCACATACTTTTGTCTGCATATTAATTACTTTCAAGCAAAAATTCCTTGCGTATAACATTCTCCAGTATCATGTTCTCTACTGCTTACAACTAACTATTTATTTCACCAAATTTAGTATTGACACTGCTAGTGCGGGTGAAACTCCAAATCAATGTTCCTCATCTCCATGCGAAGAAAAGAAGAAGAGCAATATTGTAATTCCAATAGTAGCATCCATTGGCGGGTTGTTCTTGCTGCTCTTAGCAGGAGCCGCTCTCATCATCTTCAAAAGGATAACACCGCAGGGTACTAATGACATGTCATCATTTTTATTGTTCCACATTTACAGCTTGAAATTTGTTATTTAAGATGCATGTTTAGAAGCCAACAGAAACAATTGACTCATACATACCCTTATGAAACCCACAGTGCCACCAGCAGACTCCAAAGTAAGTGCAGAATCTGAGAAAAAATGATGTATTCGAGTCCAAAAAACGGCAATTTACATATTCTGAGGTCCTGAATATGACAAACAACTTTGAAAGAATTCTCGGAAATGGTGGGTTCGGAACAGTTTACCGCGGTTTCATAGATAGCACTCAAGTAGCTGTCAAGAAGCTTTCTCCTTCGTCTGTTCAGGGCTATCAACAATTTCAAGCAGAGGCATGAATTCCTCAATCTTGCATGCAATTATAATTTGAACTTTATTCATATAATTGAACTAATTAGATATATCTGACTTTTCAATTTCAGGTTAAGCTTCTTATGACAGTTCATCACAGAAACTTGACTAGCCTTATTGGGTATTGCATTGAATGAACCAACATGGCACTGATCTATGAGTACATGACCAATGGAGATTTAGACACGCATCTTTTAGGTTCAATTTTTCTTATGATACAAAAGTCCGATTTCTATTCCTTATTTTTCTAGGTTTATCTGACCATCTGAATAACATATATGACTTTTTTCATATGCAGACCAGAGCAATGCAAATGTCTTGAACTGGGAAAGAAGACTTCAAATAGCATTGGATGCAGCACAAGGTCAGCACTGAAATTTACTTTTGAGAATTTTCGTCTCCTTCTATTATTTGTTTTCTATAATTTTTGGCAGTAAGTAACGCTTGTGGTTATCGATTTTACGTAGGATTGGAATATCTACATAATGGTTGCAGGCCACCTATAATTCACAGAGATATTAAGACTACAAATATCTTGTTAACAGAAAGTTTTTAAGCCAAGCTAGCAGATTTTGGCCTATCCAAAAGCTTTCCTACAGATGGTGGCAGCCATGTGTCTACTGTTGTTGCTGGCACTCCTGGATACCTTGATCCTGAGTAAGTTTTTGCAATATTATTTTTGCATACTCTTCGAAGACTACCAAAAATTCGGGGACTATATAGTAGTAGAACTTATCAGACTGATGAAATAGCCTTTGTTGAAATGAAAATCAAATTGGTCTCATATATCTAGTTNTATCTGACCATCTGAATAACATATATGACTTTTTTCATATGCAGACCAGAGCAATGCAAATGTCTTGAACTGGGAAAGAAGACTTCAAATAGCATTGGATGCAGCACAAGGTCAGCACTGAAATTTACTTTTGAGAATTTTCGTCTCCTTCTATTATTTGTTTTCTATAATTTTTGGCAGTAAGTAACGCTTGTGGTTATCGATTTTACGTAGGATTGGAATATCTACATAATGGTTGCAGGCCACCTATAATTCACAGAGATATTAAGACTACAAATATCTTGTTAACAGAAAGTTTTTAAGCCAAGCTAGCAGATTTTGGCCTATCCAAAAGCTTTCCTACAGATGGTGGCAGCCATGTGTCTACTGTTGTTGCTGGCACTCCTGGATACCTTGATCCTGAGTAAGTTTTTGCAATATTATTTTTGCATACTCTTCGAAGACTTCCAAAAATTCGGGGACTATATAGTAGTAGAACTTATCAGACTGATGAAATAGCCTTTGTTGAAATGAAAATCAAATTGGTCTCATATATCTAGTTGCATGGCTTATGTTGCAGATACTCTACAACAAACAGGCTAACCGAAAAAAGTGACGTTTATAGCTTGGGGTGGTTCTCCAACAGATAATCACAAGCGGAACTGGCACTTTAAGTAGAGGCCATGAAAGGACTCACATAAGCCAATGGTTAGTTTCATGCTTGGTAATGGGGATATTAGAAGTATTGTCCATCAACGGTTGCATGAAGATTTTGAAACTAATTCTTTCTGGAAAGCAGTTGAAATAGCAATGGCTTGTGTATCTCCAAAATCCAATAAAAGGCCAAACATAAGTCAGGTTGTGACCGAACTAAAGGAGTGTTTGATGTCAGAATTAGCTCGAAGAAACAAAAGTCGCACGACTGATTCAACAAGTTCAACTGAAATGTTCTCCAATACAAATTTGACTTCTGAACATGGTCCCTTAGCAAGATAATATTTTGCTCAAGACATCTATCTAGCTTCCAGATTATTTTTCCTCTAGTTTTAATTTTCCTATTAAGTTGCCCTCTTTATTTTCTTCTTGCCAGGGAACTGAATAATGTATTGTCTTGTGTATTAAGGTTTGCAATTTATAATTCCACGGTTCTATCTATTACTCTCTAATTAATCGTATTTGGCAAATTTTGTTCTTCGTAATTTACATGTTCATTTTAAGATAATAACGTGATTCATTTCAAATAATTTGGTATCAAACATAAATTAGTTTAACCGATCGAAGTCATAACTTTGAATTCTTGCCCAAAAGGAAACAGCAAAACTGAATTCTCATCAAATGTCACTCTGTTTCCTTTCGAGGGGAACATCACTCTGTTTCTACAGAGTAGAGTGCACTACTTATGCCAAGCATTTGGGATTTTAAAATTTGAACTAAAATATGATTAATTTGCGGTTTGAAACATTTTAATGTTAAATTGGAGCAATTAAAGACAGCATGATTGATAACATCAGTTTTTTGTGCGTCCAAATTTTGATGAAAAAATTGATGGGTTAAACGGAAGACTAGAAGAAAAAGTCTCTGTTTTATTATTACTTAATTTTGATTTATTACAATTCTAGTATCATATTCAAGCTCATTTCGCCAAAACTCAGATGCCTGCCTTGGAAGTCAATAAATAAAAACATATTATCAATCAAGTACGATAACTTCGAAATGAACCAATAAAAAAAATCTTGCTATGACAGCACCCTAGCTATATTTCAACAGATTTCTAAATTTATTTATTTATTCTTAAACAAAAAAACGTTGAAGATGGCATGCTGTTGAATTTGTAATAATATCGAGTAGATTATTTAGCCAGAATTCAATGAAAAAAAAAATGCAAAATTCCAACTCGTACGTACGTACAGTACTAAAGTCTACGATTCTGTAGTGACATTAATTAAGCTAGTTATAGCTTTTCTTTTCCGCTATCAGATGCAACGTAATAAAATTCGGATGTGTTACCAAATCTCTTTGAAGTAGGCATTCAAGTGGCGATCCAACTTTTCCTTTTTTGATAATTAAGTAGCTATCCAATGAAAGAAAAATTCTTCATGCAAGCTGAAAATAGCGTTTGTGCCTTGATCTCTTGTACTAATTTACTACTCTACTCTAGGATCATGTTTACAAATCCATAAACCATAATACACCATCATTGGAACTGAAATAAGAGAAGTGTATTCATATGCCATCTATTCATATGTCTACTTACAATTTCACGATTAAGTACTTTAGATGAGTCCGCCACATACTTACTGAAATTAAGAAATATAACTTAAATTTTTAATTCCTTCTCATTCTTATTCTAATCCTTTCTCTTCACTATTTTTTTTTTTTTCATTATGGATTGGTAAATATGCCCTAGGAGTAACATTTAAGACATGTCTAACCATTTTCTAGTTCCAACAAGGTTCTTTGACTTGTAATTTATTTAAGGAATATTTCTCGTATGAATAGATTGTGTGCGTACACTCGAAATGGTAGACGACTCAGCTCTCAAGCCATGCCTCAACTTATTGAGATAACCATAAGATACTGAGCTATTTCTCGAAATTTAACCGGCATAACGAATAATAATGGGTCAATTGGATGGTATAATTGTATTTAGCAACCTGCGAATATGATTAATTTATTGCCAACATAGCTTGCCAGGAACCCAGTACACACATTGACTCAAACTATTTGTCGATTTGCCACATCAAAGGAGATTCTTTAGTAGCAGTTTGTCGGAAAATAAAATAAGGTATCAGACCCTAGAAACTCTTCTCACGAGTTTGTCTTTAACCATTATCTAGTAAGTCTATTCTATGGACCGGAAAAGGGGGATAAAAATAATTCCCATTTCACTTCAATATGGGATGTGTTTTTATTCCTAAAAATTGAAATTGTTTTTCAAAGAATAGAGAAAAATAAGAGAGAATAAATGAACTAACCTTTCTTCAGAAGCGGGGGAATTGAGATGGTTTGAACTCTGTCAGAGAAGGTACTGGAAATGTGCGAGCTGAAGGACGAAACGACACCTTAGGGTTCTCTGAAACTTCGGTATTTTCTAAGAAAAGATGGAAACAGTGTAATAGAGCAGAAATGGATTGGTTTCCAATATTTATATCCTAAGCACCGTCAAATCACAGCCGTAGATCAAAGTATTTGATCTTCAGATCTAAAGACCGAAGTTCATACGGGATTTGATTTTTTCCGAAGATAAATCAGAATCTTTTGAAATTTGAAAATATTTGGTTTAAAAACGACAGATGGCATCATTGATATCCTTGAGCCTCCTCGAGTTTGCTATCTTTCTTAGAAAAGGCTACACGTGTTTCCGTCTGTCAGAAAAAGGTACACGTGATCTTGAGAAAGATGGGATTTAAAATCTGGTGACTCTTCGACTCTTCAAGGATCTCAAATCTAGGTTGTGATATCGCATTTTTTAAGATCGCACTCACCTACATTAAAAGGAAGCTCCATTTTATCCTAAAGAACTAATGGAGCTAGGGGCAATTGTTGTGCGGTCTAAAATCCTATGTCAGGTCGCATGAGTAGGAGTTAAGTTCGACCTCCCCCGCGTAAGTTACGTGCGACCTCCTCCGCATAGGTTACGTGCTTTCTCTTCTGTATAAGTTACGTGCGACCTCCTCTGTATAGGTTATGTGCGACTTCTTCCGAAAGAAAAGAAAATAAGTCTCTGCTTCGTCAAATAAGTAACCTGCAAGGAAGGGAAAATAAAAGTCTCTCTTTCATGATCGACCAGTTACCCATTTTAAATGGTTACCCAATTATGTTGTTACTCAAATTCTATTATCCGATTATATAGTTACCCATTTTTACAATTAGGAACATTGAGTTACCCTTATCCATATAAAGGGAGCTCAATATTTCAGACGGGAGATCTTTTTAAAAAAAAATCTAGAGAGGTAAAAGAATTCTCAAGAGTATTTTCTTCTTTTCAGACGACACATTGTAATTTTGAGTTCCTATAATTCTCTAAAATATAGTGAAAAGTGGACTTAAGCTCATCTTTTTCGGGGCTGAACCACTATAAAATCTTAGCCTCTTTATTTGCATTGATTAAGAACACTATTCACACAAGGCACATCTCATAATTTTTTCTAAAATTTATTGTTGACAAAACCTCCATCAACACTATCTAATTGATCGTATCTGGCAAATTTTATTCTTCATAATAATTTACAGGATCATTTTAAGATAATAACGTGATTCATTTCAAATAATTTCGTATCAAACAGAAATTGGTTTAACCGATCGAAGTCATAACTTTGAATTCTTGCCCAAAAGGAAATGGCAAAACAGAGTTCTCATCAAATGTCACTCTGTTTCTACCGACTAGAGTGTACTACTTATGCCAAGCATTTGGGATTTTAAAATTTGAACTAAAATATGATTAATTTGCGGGTTTGAAACACTTTTATGTTAAATTGGAACAAATAAAAACAGCATGATTGATGACATCAGTTTTTTGTGCGTCCAAATTTTGATGAATAAATCGATGGGTTAAACAAAGGACTAGAAGAAAAAGTCTCTGTTTTTTTAGTACGTAATTTTGATTTATTAGAATTCTAGTATCATATTCAAGCTTATTTCGCCTAAACTCAGATGCCTGCCTTGGAAGTCAATAAATAAAAACATATTATCAATCAAGTACGATAACTTCGAAATGAACCAATTAAAAAAATCTTGCCATGACAGCACCCTAGCTATATTTCAACAGATTTCCAAATATATTTATTTATTCTTAAACAAACAAACGTTGGAGATGGCATGCTGTTGAATTTGTAGTAATATCGGTTGATTATTTAGCCAGAATTCAACGAAAAAAAAATTTGCAAATTCCAACTCGTACGTACGTACAGTACTAAAGTCTACGATTCTGTAGTGACATTAATTAAGCTAGTTTTAGCTTTTCTTTTCCGCTATCAGATGCTACGTAATAAAATTTGGAAGTGTTACCAAATCTCTTTGAAGTAGTCATTCAAGTGGCGATACGACTTTTCCTTTTTTGATAATTAAGTAGCTATCCAATCAAAAAAAAAAAATTTCATGCTAGCTGAAAATAGCAGCGTTTATAATTTCTACTATACAAAGTCTTGATGAGCTTATCCGAGTAGTTTTTCTTTTCTTTTACGTAATCACCATGGTTTTCGACTATAATTTAAAGTGTCGTGATCTTACAAATTAATATACTATTATCATAAAATGCAAATTCGTGGAAGCGGCGACCTTATCTATACAAAATCAATGAATCAACTTGGTGCCTTGATCTGTAGTACTAATTTACTACTCTACTCAAGGATCATGTTTACAAATCCATAAATCATAATACACCATAATTGGAACTGAAATAAGAGAAGTGTTTTCATATGCCATCTATTCATATGTCTACTTACAATTTCATGATAAAGTACTTTAGATGAGTCCGTCACATACTTACTGAAATTAAGAAAATATAACTTAATTTTTAATTCCTTCTCATTCTTATTCTAACCCTTTCTCTTCCCTGTTTTTTTTCCCCCCATAATGGATTGGTAAATATGCCTTATGAGTAACATTTAAGACATGATATTCTCTAACCATTTTCTAGTTACAACAAGGTTCTTTGACTAGTAATTTATTTAAGGAATATTTCTCGTATGAATAGATTGTGTGTGTATACTCGAAACGGTAGAAGACTCAGCTCTCAAGCCATGCCTCAACTTATTAAGATATAAGATACTCGGCTATTTCTCGAAGTTTAACCCGCATAACGAATAATAATGGGTCAGCTGGATGGTATAATTGTATTCAGTAACCTGCGAATATGATTAATTTATTGCCCACATAGCTTGCCAGCAACCCAGTACACACATTGACCCAGACAATTTGTTGATTTGTCACATTAAAGGAAATTCTTTAGTAACAAAAATAAGTTTCAACGGCCACTCTGTATTTTATTCCATGGCACGAGACTTTAGCATTGATATTAATCCCAAAATGACATATTATTAAAGTTACGGGAAGCTAAGTGCTTTGAGGGTGATGGAGATTGTCAAGCATTCCTCATATGCCCTTATTCTTATTTATGCTCTTGTTCTTATTGTTGATGGCCAAAGTGATCAATCAGGTATGTTATCTTAACAATCTCTCAACGTACAATTAGCCATCATTTTTGTTGTTTTCACTTATGAACAACAACATATTCGGTCTTTATTTTAACTAACCTTAGAATACGTGGATAAGTTGTTTGTTCCTCTGTTTGTCTCAGGATTCATCAGCATAGATTGTGGGTTGCCCAAAGGTTCAACTAGCTATACTGAGTCAATTACCGGGATAAATTACATCCCCGACGAGCCCTTCGTTAGGACGGGAGTGAGTAAGACCATAACGCTGGAAAACCAAAGTGGCTACAGGAAGCAATTAGCACACCTCAGAGCATTCCCTGAAGGAATTCGTAATTGTTACACCGTAAACATCACAAGAGGTACCACTTACTTGATTCGGGCAACATTTTATTACGGGAATTATGACAACAAGAGTTCTCCACCGGAATTTTTTATCCACCTTGGAGCTAATTTTTGGGAGACAATCAATTTTCTTCTGGATGTGCCTACGGAAGAGGAGATCATACATGTTCCCTTACAGGACTACGTACGTGTTTGTCTTGTTAACAACGGCACTGGGACACCATTTATTTCGGCATTGGAATTAAGGCCCTTGCCCAATAATGCCTACGTTACTCACTCTGGGTCGTTGGCACTATTTCAGCGCACGGATCTTGGTTCAGTCACCAATCGAACGTACAGGTCTGTCACTAGATAATATTTACTCAACTCATTCTTTGTCCAACGGATCATCTTAAAGATTTAAATGAATATGGTAATCGCTTTTATTTCAGGTATCCATACGACGTTTTAGATCGGAAATGGTTCGATTTTGATGTCTACAACTACGAGAAAAATTGGACTACAATTAGCACACCATTTACGGTGAACCCTGACGTGTACTACAAGCTACCGTCCAAGGTCATGAGTACTGCCATCACACCAACAAATGCCAGTGATCCCCTGATTTATGAATGGACTACCTTCCGTAAAAGGAAGGCCTTTTATGTACATTTGCACTTCGCCGAAGTCCAGAAGCTCCAACCAAACATGTCAAGAGTATTTGATATCAACCTAAATGGAGAANATCACAAAACAAGGATCTATATAAACCACTTGCACCATGCATTTCCCACCAATGTGGGATTATAATATTTTCCTTTCATTTTTTATTTCAATGGTGCACTTTTGAGCAACAATTTCTCATTCATCCGTGCACCATTTTGAGCGTGTGAATATACGAAATCGATGTCCTCGCAGAGGAGAACAAGAATTCACTAAGATCTTTCATCAACAAGATGTGGATCCCACTCAATTTTTAGCTTCAAAATGGTCCATGAAAATGAGTTTCATAACAAATTTTAATCTTTAAAATCCACTTGGGCTTCCAAGCCCAAGCCAAGCCCAAATTGTTTCCTTAACCCATTTTTCCAACAATCTTAACAATCTCTCAACGTACAATTAGCCATAATTTTCATTGTTTTCACTTATGCACAACAACATATTCGGTCTTTATTTTAACTAACCTTAGAATACGTGGCTAAGTTGTTTGTTCCTCTGTTTGTCCCAGGATTCATCAGCATAGATTGTGAGTTGCCCAAAGGTTCAACTACCTATACTGAGTCAATTCCCGGGATAAATTACATCCTCGACGAGCCCTTCGTGAGGACGGGAGTGAGTAAGACCGTAACGCTGGAAAACCAAAGTGGCTACAGGAAGCAATTAGCACAACTCAGAGCATTCCCTGAAGGAATTCGTAATTGTTACACCGTAAACATCACAAGAGGTACCACTTACTTGATTCGGGCAACATTTTATTACGGGAATTATGACAACAAGAGTTCTACACCGGAATTTTTTATCCACCTTGGAGCTAATTTTTGGGAGACAATCAATTTCCTTCTGGATGTGCCTACGGAAGAGGAGATCATACATGTTCCCTTACAGGACTACGTACGTGTTTGTCTTGTCAACAACGGCACTGGGACACCATTTATTTCGGCATTGGAATTAAGGCCCTTGCCCAATAATGCCTACGTTACTCACTCAGGGTCGTTGGCACTATTTCAGCGCACGGATCTTGGTTCAGTCACCAATCGAACGTACAGGTCTGTCACTAGATAATATATACTCAACTCATTCTTTGTCCAACGGATCATCTTAAAGATTTAAATGAATAGGACAATCGCTTCAACTTCAGGTATCCATACGACGTTTTAGACCGCAAATGGTTCGATTTTGATGTCTACAACTACGAGAAAAATTGGACTACAATTAGCACACCATTTACGGTGAACCCTGACGTGTACTACAAGCTACCGTCCAAGGTCATGAGTACTGCCATCACACCAACAAATGCCAGTGATCCCCTGATTTATGAATGGACTACCTTCCGTAAAAGGAAGGCCTTTTATGTACATTTGCACTTCGCCGAAGTCCAGAAGCTCCAACCAAACATGTCAAGAGTATTTGATATCAACCTAAATGGAGAACCATTTTATGGACCTGTTTCCCCTGCTTACCTGAACATAACCACAGTATACAACACATCGCCTTTGTACATGAGTAGTTCAAGAGTTTATAATTTTTCCTTTGTTAAACGTGAAAATTCGACTCTGCCGCCGATTATTAATGCAATTGAGTTATACACTTCGATAGATTTATCGCAGTCAGAAACCAACAAAGACGATGGTACGCAATTTTTCACGAGATATATGCCTCTTTTGTTTACTTATTTGTTTGTTGTGTCGTATGAATAATTTTTTTGCCTAGTTCATTAACTGACGTGAAAATTTTCAGTGCAAGCCATTACGATGATAAAATCAACTTACGGAGTTAAGAGAAACTGGGATGGAGATCCATGTGCTCCCATAAAATACTTGTGGGAAGGTCTAAATTGTAGCTATAATGGTATTGATCCCCCAAGAATCACGTCTTTGTGAGTGTCTCTTTATAATCTCTGGTTTTTGAACATAATTCCAAACTTTTTTAGTTTAACTAATAATTGATCAATGTGATCAGGAACTTATCCTCTGGTGGGTTGACTGGTGATATAACTTCTTATATATCCAAGCTTACTATGTTACAATATTTGTAAGTAAATGGTACACTCTGTATCAATTTTGTTAAAAAGAAAAAAAAAATTTCAAATGCAGTAATCGTATTAGGACAACTTTAAAACCTAGTGTTGCTGATTACAGGGACTTATCCAACAACAGGTTAGCTGGACCGGTTCCAAAATTTTTGTCACAATTGCCAAACTTGAGGGTTTTGTAAGTTATTTAGGAAATCTTTTGTCATAAAAAGGTAATACAGGGTATCAAAGTTTTTGAATTTTTTATTATTACTATTATTTTGCAGAAACTTAGGCAAAAACAAGTTTACAGGTCCAATTCCTACTGAACTTAATGAAAAATTGAAGAATGGTTCCTTATCATTGACGTAAGTTTGTCATAGAAAAACTGTGAATTTTTGTCACAATTCTTCATAGTATAAGATATTCTCTCTGCTATCACACGACTAACTATTTTTCCCTATCAATTTCAGTATTGATAGCACTAGTGCGGAAGAAATTCCAAGTTACGAATGTGCGTCATCTCCGTGCAAAAGAAAGAAAAAGAACAATATTTTAATTCCAATAGTAGCATCTATTAGCGGGTTGGTCTTAATTCTCTTAGCAGCAGCCACTATAGTGATGGGCTCAAAATGGAAAAGGACACAAGGTACTGACGTGTCATTATGGTTTAACATTTCCAGCTTGAATTAGTTATAAGATAAAATGATCATATGTACCCCTATTAAACCCAAATTAAATGCAGAATCCAACATCAGAAATGGTTTATTCGAGTCCAAAAAACGACAATTCACAAACTCGGAGGTCCTGAAAATTACAAACAACTTTGAAAGAATTCTTGGAAAAGGAGGATTCGGAACAGTTTACCATGGCTTCATAGATGACACTCAAGTAGCGGTCAAGTTGCTTTCTCCTTCCTCTATTCAAGGCTATCAACAGTTTCAAGCAGAGGCATGTAGAGACTTCACTCTTGCATGAAAATTATATTTGAGCGTAATCATATACAGATATTAATTATAAGATATCCCACTTTCAATTTCAGGTTAAGCTTCTTATGAGAGTTCATCACAGAAACTTGACTAGTCTTGTTGGGTATTGCATTGAAGGAACCAACATGGCATTGATTTATGAGTATATGACCAACGGAGATTTAGATTCCCACATTTTAGGTTCGGTTTTTGTACGGTGAAAAGTTGATACTCCCTTTTTTTTTAATTTTCTTTCTTGTTTCATATGACCATCTAAATCAAAAGAACATGTGACCATTTCTATTATATATTTATATGTAGACGAGAGCAATGCCAATGTCTTGAATTGGAAAAGAAGACTTCAAATAGCGTTGGATGCAGCACAAGGTCAGCAATGAAATATACACATATAAGTATTTCAGCTTTTTATTGGCCTTGTCTAGTTTCTTTTATATTTAACTTTTTGCAATAAGCACAACTTGCGGTTATTTGAACATTAATTATGCAGGATTGGAGTANTCGAGTCCAAAAAACGACAATTCACAAACTCGGAGGTCCTGAAAATTACAAACAACTTTGAAAGAATTCTTGGAAAAGGAGGATTCGGAACAGTTTACCATGGCTTCATAGATGACACTCAAGTAGCGGTCAAGTTGCTTTCTCCTTCCTCTATTCAAGGCTATCAACAGTTTCAAGCAGAGGCATGTAGAGACTTCACTCTTGCATGAAAATTATATTTGAGCGTAATCATATACAGATATTAATTATAAGATATCCCACTTTCAATTTCAGGTTAAGCTTCTTATGAGAGTTCATCACAGAAACTTGACTAGTCTTGTTGGGTATTGCATTGAAGGAACCAACATGGCATTGATTTATGAGTATATGACCAACGGAGATTTAGATTCCCACATTTTAGGTTCGGTTTTTGTACAGTGAAAAGTTGATACTCCCTTTTTTTTAATTTTCTTTCTTGTTTCATATGACCATCTAAATCAAAAGAACATGTGACCATTTCTATTATATATTTATATGTAGACGAGAGCAATGCCAATGTCTTGAATTGGAAAAGAAGACTTCAAATAGCGTTGGATGCAGCACAAGGTCAGCAATGAAATATACACATATAAGTATTTCAGCTTTTTATTGGCCTTGTCTAGTTTCTTTTATATTTAACTTTTTGCAATAAGCACAACTTGCGGTTATTTGAACATTAATTATGCAGGATTGGAGTACCTCCATAGTGGTTGCAAGCCACCAATAGTCCACAGAGATATAAAGCCTACAAATATCTTGTTAACTGAGAATTTTCAAGCAAAACTAGCTGATTTTGGCCTATCCAAAAGCTTCTCTACTGATAGTGGCACCCATGTGTCTACAGTCGTTGCTGGCACACTTGGATACCTTGATCCTGAGTAAGTAGTTTTTGGCCTTCTATTTGTATTTTTATTTCCTCATGATGATACATTCTTCAAAGATTTGCAAACATTTCAGGGACCAAGTTATAACTAAAACACTAATCAAATTGATACAACAACCTTGGTTTAGGTTTTAAAGTGAGTTTGAAAATTAATTGGTCTTTTATGTAGTTGCATGGCTCTCTTGCAGATACTCAAGAACAAACAGACTATCTGAGAAAAGTGACATTTATAGCTTTGGGGTGGTTCTCCTACAGATAATCACGAGCCGGCAGGCAATTTTAATTAGAGCTCATGACAGGACTCACATAAGCCAATGGGTTAGTTTCATGCTTGCTAATGGGGATATTAGAAGCATTATTGATCCACGGTTGCACGAAGATTTTGAAACTAATTCTGTCTGGAAAGCAGTTGAAATAGCAATGGCTTGTGTATCTACGAAATCGGCTAAAAGGCCAGACATGAGCCAGGTAGTGACTGAACTAAAGGAGTGTTTGATAGCAGAATTAGCTCGAAGAAACCATAGTCGTATGAATTATTCAAGCAATTCAACTGAAGTGTTCTCCACTACAATTTTTACTTCTGAACTCGGTCCGTTTGCAAGGTAGGGTGTTTGCATAAAACATCAATATGACGTGCTAAAACATCTGCTCTCGCTTATTGGTTTTTCTTTTTCTAAGTTTGTTTTTAATTAATTCCTGTTTTTCATGGACTAAACAATGGGTTGTGTTCTCTTTTAAGGTTTGCGTGTATAATTCCATGGTGTTTATACCTATACTCTTTGTGATTGATGTATTTGGAAAATTTACTTACTACTTTTTACATATTGATCATTAAGTGGAGATTTACTAATCTGTATTTCACATCATACCATGGCAGTAGAGAAAAACTGGACTCCAAACAACACCACGGAATAAAATAACCATACCACTCCGCGCGATGTGGTTTAGTTTGAGCAGTTTGTGCTAGTTAAGTAGAAATCTGCTCACCCCTATCCGTAATAGTGGAAAGAATTGTAATCATGCAAGTATTTTGATTGTGGTTACTAATCCAGTTAACTCTGCAACCACTCACTTTTTTTGTGTTTACTTGATTTTGTGAAAATCATGAACGCAAGTGCACATCATTGAATGAGTAATATAGAGTAAATAGAGTATCGTACCTCAGAGACTTGTTATACCAATTATCAAATTTTATTAATCTTAAATTTTATTTGAAAAAATTTAAAATGACTTTTGAATAAAATAAAATTAAACAAATAAAAACAAGCCAACGAATAACTCAAGCAAAAAACTCTCACGAATTAAAATACCTAAGGTTTTCGATTTCACCAAGATTAATTCATCTAAATTGTTAAATCCAATCAATTAATATTCATTCCTTATGTTAACAATGAATTTATCTAATTTATTCTATTAATCTCTCAAGAATTACTAAGCATGTTTTGATAGAAAAGTTCTAACATCGCTATGTAAACTCTGAATCTATCAAAACTCATTAAATATAAGAAATTCATAATACTGCACAAACCAATATCGCTATACAATGAAAATCTCATATTATATTAATCAATAATAAATTCAATCCTCAATTCTAAGATCTTAGATTAAATCTCTATTTCATACAAAAGTTGATCAAATTCTGATAAGCACTAAGCATAGATTAATATAATTAGCATAGAATATAAATGAACATCAACTTGTATTGAAATTGAAATAAATTAAGACATCATAATCTGGCTATATCGTAGCTCTAGAAAACAAAACTAGTTTATAGTTGAAAAATAAATGATAAACATGATTCTTAACATGAAGAAGAAAGAAGCATAGAAAAACTAGAAGTTGAATTAATGGCATTCTGTCTTCGGGTTGCAAATCACTCTGCCTTTAAATCCTTTGTTCTCTCTCTCTTTCTCTCTCTTTTCTATGTTCTTGATGGCTCTCTCACGTCCGAAATAAGTCCTAGGAAGGCTTATTTATAAGCTTAGGGTGGCCACCTCAAAAATTAGGTCAAAAGTCATATAAACAAAAAGATGTAATGAATTTCTGCAGCGCAGCGCTGGGACACCACTCTGGCTACGAAGTCTTTTTTTTTCAACTCGAGCTAGTACCAGAGAACCATTATCATAGCCCTGGGGTGGTTGCTCCTCTAGAAGTTTTTCTTCTCTTTAAGTTTTGCTCCTTTTGAGCCTTATAAGCACTTTAGTGCCAAGGCGCATTCTTTTTCGTGGTAAATTATCCTAAATCATGTTGTTTTGCTCCAAATACCACCAAGTGTAACAAAATTATCTAATCTTATAATCAAAGCATCAAAAACATAAATCAAACCCACAAAACCCTAGAAAACATACCAAATATTAGTTTAAAAGATATCTAATTCGTGATCAAAACTCACTCAATTAATAAGGTGGCCCTAGAATATTTATCGAAACATTTTTCTAGTGTCTACTTTGCCTATTAGCAATTTAAGTATAGGGCATCAAAATTATAACTTGTGCTATAGGCTACTCATCCCCTGAACTTGTCACAGTCCGATAATGTGGTCCCTAAAATATGTTTGTTTTTGGCAATTCAGGTCCTTGAAAGTGGATATTAACTGATCCAAACCGTTTATTACCTTAAAATTTGTAACAGAACTTAGCATGTACAGTGCATTTTGAGGTGAAAATATTGTCACGCCCAATACCCGAGGACTTGCACTCCATACCCACAAGGCAAAGCCCCATACTATTCATATAGTAATTCATATAATAATTCTCCAGTTCTTATAATCACGTTCAATAGTAATTCATATACTTTATCCATAATTTAGTACAAAATATGGAATCATACTATTTTTCACAAAAATTACGTTATTTCAATAAAACAGATTTTTTTTCAATAAATAGTCTTATTACCAAAATATATTTTTACTTAAAATCATATTTAAAACAAAATACTTGTAAACATGATTTTATTAGAAATAATACAACAATAAAACATTTAACTTTTTGATGAAGCAATAATTGTGATGCTTAAAAAAAAAAAAAAAAGAATAGAGAAGGAAATAAAAACATATATAAGTCATAACTTCAAAAATGTTCTCATTAAATAACACTCTTATTTTCTCCTTGAATATTAAACAATATTACTCTGTTTCGAAGGATCAGAACGCGACGTACTATACTAATATAATGTCAAACATTCATGATTCGAAATTTTCGTTAAAGAGTGAAAAAAACAAATTGTTTGACAATTTGGAAAATTTTTATGCTCAATGGGAACAAGTGAAAACGCCATGATCGATAAACGTCAGTTTTTGCTCAATCAGTGTCCAAATCTTGAGGATGAAGTAAAATGGAGGTCTAAAATATGCATAAAATTAACTAAAGGAGGGTTTTTTAATGTAGTTTTCAACTGAAGGTCTTCTGCAAATATTATTTTGTCGAAGAGTGTCATTATAATTTTTGACTTAAAAGTGACGTCTCAATGTAATTTTCCTTAAATATATTATCAAGTACGGTTAACTTGAAAAATGACCCAGAAGAAAACATTTTCCTTAACAGCACCCAACCTATGCCGAAAAATCTCCAAATTTATTTATCTTATAAACAAAAATTCGTTTATGATTGCATGCCGCTGAAATGGTAATACCAAGTTGATAATTATAAATATGAATAAATACGGATGCAAATGTCTATACTGACATTAATTGTTGTCATAGAAATAGAATCCAGTGAATAAAAATTGCAATTTTCAACTTAGAGTATGTACGAGTACAAAAGTTCAGCTCAACACTAAGATAATTAACTTTTGAAATAGTAATACCAAGTTTTTTGTCTTTGTTNAAAAAAAAAAGAATAGAGAAGGAAATAAAAACATATATAAGTCATAACTTCAAAAATGTTCTCATTAAATAACACTCTTATTTTCTCCTTGAATAGTAAACAATATTACTCTGTTTCGAAGGATCAGAACACTACGTACTATACTAATATAATGTCAAACATTCATGATTCGAAATTTTCGTTAAAGAGTGATAAAAACAAATTGTTTGACAATTTGGAAAATTTTTATGCTCAATGGGAACAAGTGAAAACGCCATGATCGATAAACGTCAGTTTTTGCTTAATCAGTGTCCAAATCTTGAGGATGAAGTAAAATGTAGGTCTAAAATATGCATAAAATTAACTAAAGGAGGGTTTTTTAATGTAGTTTTCAACTGAAGGTCTTCTGCAATATTATTTTGTCGAAGAGTGTCATTATAATTTTTGACTTAAAAGTGACGTCTCAATGTAATCTTCCTTAAATATATTATCAAGTACGGTTAACTTGAAATATGACCCAGAAGAAAACATTTTCCTTAGCAGCACCCAACCTATGCCAAAAAATCTCCAAATGTATTTATCTTATAAACAAAAATTCGTTGATGATTGCATGCCGCTCAAATGGTAATACCAAGTTGATAATTATAAATATGAATAAATACGGACGAAATGTCTATACCGACATTAATTGTTATCATAGAAATAGAATCCAGTGAATAAAAATTGCAATTTTCAACTTAGAGTATGTACGAGTACAAAAGTTCAGCTCAACACTAAGATAATTAACTTTTGAAATAGTAATACCAAGTTTTTTGTCTTTGTTCTCTTTGTAAGTCACCGCCAAATGGTGATATGCCGATGCAAATGTCTATTAACATTGTTATTATCACTACAACAAAAGAGACTTTTCTATGCGCTTTATAAGTGCCTTGAAAGACCTTTTACGGCACTCACAAAAATGTCTTTGTTCCAGGCGTCGTAATAGGTGTTAGCTACGAAGACATTTATAAGGTGCCGTGGATACCAAAACGCTTAACAGGTGCTGTGGAAGATGTCTTTCATGGAAGTATTTGTCTATACTACCCCCTGGAATTTTATAAATATAATCCAAATTCATTACATACACCAAATATTTAAAATAAAATAGAGTATAAATATATGTTTATATAGTAATATTAAATTAACATAATAACTTGATCATAATCATATCTATATAGTCTATATAAACTAAATATATGTATATATTAGTTTTCTAAGCCAAACTAACATGAACATCAAAGACTACATATAGTTTAAATAAACAAAGATTCAGAATCTCAAATGAGAAATTATATTAGTTCTTCGACCTACTCTTCAAGAAGTCTGTTGATATCATTCTTTGTATAGAAATTTTGTCTATTAAACTGTAAATTCAAATACCTTATTTGTTAGAAAGTTATCAATCAAATTATAAATTAGAATAGAACTAATAAAATATATGGTTACATACCATTGTAGTAAATGATTTAACATTGGCTTGTTCAATGATTTCTCTCATAAATTTACATATGTAGAATCCGCACTCAATATTTGTCGGTTGTCTTGGGTACTATACATAAGTATAAAGTAAACATAAGTAATTTTAATTAATCTTTAAGTAAACATAAGTAATTTTAATTAATCTTTCATCCAACAATTGCTATTAATTCAAGCTTAGTATCTTTATTAACTTACAAACCGGACCATTTGATCTTCTTTTCTTCCCTTTTTCTACATTATATATCTTGAATGTATTTTGAATTAGAAATGTGCAAACACAATAATAAAAGGTTAGCAATAGCAACCATAAGTAAAATATCATAAGAAACTGAACTATAACAAAATAACTATTAGAGAACTTACTCGATCATTGTTAAACTAATTTCCTCATGGAGAGATAAGCCGAGAGGATCTAGAAACCATGCATAATCTTTAAGAGAATAAATGATATGCAACATCCAATGGTCTCTACTCATAAAACTGATGATAAAGATTATTAATATATAACAATTAACTTCATATAAGAAGTAGTTGATCATATGACAATTTGTTAAGTTTAAAATCTTACCCATAATTCCAAAGTGTAATTGGAAATTGATGTTCATTCTCCATGAATAACATCCGAGTTGCTAAACTTATAGCACGATTCTCACATGGACTACCTTATATAGCAACTGCACTAGGATCTATGAACATATACCTAGCTTGATAGCTATATTGGGTCACTAAATAGTGTAAATGCCTACAAGTACAAAATGCAATATGAATTAAGTGTTGTATTATATAATTGCCAACTATAGATACATGTATATATATGAAGTTCTATATATATTAAAAAAATAAACTTCTTACCTTATGTATAACGTAATAGGCACGGTCCTAATATTTTGTAACGTACAAAACTCAATTATGTTTTCTTTGAATACGGGCAAACAAAAAGCTTCTCCAAACACTTCTTCAGTAAAGGGAACATTAACAACAAATCCTTCATCCACTCCTTGAATGGTATTCAATAGTAATCTTATAGAAGCTGGTGCACTATCAACAAATTTAAACTATGTTTGTACAACAGATTCCGCTTTCTTTCTTTGTGGATGTACTCTTTCTTGTGTTTGAGGTGGTTGTTGTTGTGAAGATTTATTCTTCCCCGTTTGATACTTATTTATATCATTAAACTCCTAAAATTCAAATAAATGATAAAATGTTAATAAACAAGTTAATAATTCACATTAGAATTCAATAAACGATGAATTTATTTGGAAAAATGGATCTGTATACCAAATTATCTTCAAAGATAACAAGCATCTTAGGCCATGCAAGATGTGATCCAAGTCCATCATTTACCAACTTTGTATCATCATCTAGATTTGGAATAGGAATTAGGGCTGTAGCATCAAGAACAACCTCTCCTAAAACACGAAAATTATTCTCCCTCAATTCTCTGCTGTGAATAATAGTTGAAGAGGTTGACTCTTGTACATGTCCTAAAGCAACTATGTTATCATGAGACCCTACTACAAGCTTGCATGGTCAGTTCTACAATATAGAAAATCAAACACAATTTATAAATACAAGTAGTTAATGAACAAATAAGAAAGAAACTCATATAAACATATTTTTTTTAGTCGTGAAGATGTTTCTATAGCCACCATTGGATTTACATGTATCTCTTATGGGTGTAGTTCTTTCCTTTGAACTTCTTGCCAGGAAGGAGTTGTATTAGAACCACCAATATTACTTTGTTATCCTGCTTGAATCTTAGCAATTTCTACTTTAAACCATTTTTCTTGTTCTTTAAGCATTTATTGCATCTTGCGTATTTGTTCTTCTTGCCATTGTTTCAAATCAAATGATTGTTACTTCTTTATTGGAGCAGGTTGATGAAAATATTGTCTATGGCTAACGTGAAATCTCATTCCCCATACATGTCCAGAATATTCAGAAGTACCTAAAGCCATTGTTAAGATATCATTAGAATCGTCTATCTTGAGATTTCCCTCTTGGAATTGTTGATTATAATCTTTCTACAAAACATGTAAAGAATTGAACATTAGACTATGCTATACTTTTAACAAAATTACAAATTAATATAATCAATATGTTATAAAAAGCAACTTACAATTCTATCAACTACTGCTTTGATTTCCTCAGTATGGCCTCCTATTTTAGGGACACGTCCTCTACTCAAGAACTCAGATCTATCAGTATCACATCGGCTTTCGTCTTTTTAATCTTAGCTTCTAATCCAGCATAACCCAAGCGAGACATACGATGTGGATATTTATTTTGTGTAGCTCTTCCCTGTTGTACTTTCTAGCTTCTTCTTATTCTGCACTTAATCTTTTCTTAACAAACTCATCCCAAACTTTAGGTTCAATACATGGTGCATATGATGCTGGAGGGTGCTCTAATAACTCTGGACAAGTATGTCTATACTTATAAATCTGTTCAATTGTAATCCTAGACTTAAAATCTCTCCACATTTTCCCACAACTGTTTAAAGTTTCTTTTTTTGCTTTGTAGTCCAATTCAAATGTTTCCTATAATGTAAAAGAAACAATGTTAATACCAAATATATATTCTAATAAATATGAAATAAAAATATTCATGTTCATACCAATATTATATGCCAGAGCTCATCTTTTAGGTCCGTTGGTACAAGCGTCCAGTTATCAATATTTATTGGGATCTTATGACAAACTATAAGGCCACAAAAGCTCGCCAAATGTGTACCTTCATCCCTAGTTGGTTGTCTCTATTCATTGTACGTGACAATTTCTTTTTTGTTATCACTTCTTTTTATAATCAATTCCTTCATTTGCGTCGTTTTTCTTAGTTTCTTCTTATGTTTTCTTTCACTTTGACTACTTTGTGATGGTATAAATTGATAAACATCATCTGCACCTTCAATTTCCATATCAATAATTACCTATTAAATAATAAAACCACAAATGTAGATAAAAAATTAAGATAGAAAATAATAAGCATGTAAACATAAGAGATAATATATTTAAAAAAACAAAACATCAATCCATAAAGATATAAAAATGAAACAAAAATATATAACTTATTTTATTTATACCTCATTGGTTTCTTTCTTTGATTATAAATCCAAAAACCTTCATCATTATCTCGTAAACATGTAACATCACCTTCATTAACGTCTTCTATCAAAGACTCCACCGAAACTCCTTTTGAGAATATTTCATGAGCAATAAGAATTTCGTTCCCATCTTCAACTCCTAAATTTTGATATTCTTTTGGTTTTGTTGCAAGAACAATCGACCATCGAGCATCAAGTGGATTATTGACGTAAAATACTTGTTTTGCTTGTATTGCCAATATAAATGGATCATTCTTGTGGCCTATCTGGTTTAGATCAACTAAAGTGAATCCTAACTCATCTTCTCTAACCCCATGGTTACTCTCCACCCATTTACACGTAAATACCGGGAACCGAAATGTGACAACATCAAGTTCCCAAATTTCCTCGATAACGCCATAGTATACCATATCACCCTCTATTAGGTTTTTATTCTTCAAATATGAAAATTGTATGATTTTTGCAACAATACTTACCCCACTATTTGGGTTGTTCTTATGTTGTCACGGTCTCTTGTGCAAAAATGAACAATGTTAACTTGATAAGCATTATACTTAATTATATCCAATGATGGTCCACGTGATATCCATTTCAATGTATCAAATAGAGTATGTGTTGCCTTGTTCATTTCAACTACAATCTATTCAAAATGCAAAATTAACAATTAGAAAACCCAATATATTAATACTCATACTCTAAAATATGAAATCAAACTATTAATTGTAACAACTAATTGGAATTACCCGTTCGTAAAATCAACTAATAAAAGTTCGATAATGTTCATCATGGATCCACTTCTCTCTTTTTGATTTCATTGAGAATTGTGTTTTGATCCAATTTATATGCTCCCTTCAACAAATCATCCCCAAAGTAAAACATTATTATTAAAGAATTTAACATCCAATAAATACAAATCTAATTCACAATAAAACTTACTCGATGAAAGGTTGGACTTCAGCTATATTTTGTAACATAGTACGATATACTTGGCCTAGTTGTTCTCGTTTAACTATACACACGACATCACCACTTATGCTTTTATTAATATTTGAAGACGCGAGTATTCCGATAGCTTCTACATTTACCAAATACTCAGAATAAAACTCAACAGCTTCTTCTCTGATATAACACTCTACAATGCTTCCTTCTGGCTGGCTTCGATTTCTAATATATCCTTTTAGAATTTTCATGTATCTCTCAAATAGATACATCCATCTCAAATAAACAGGACCACATAACTTTACTTCTCTATCCAAATGTACAATAAGATGTATCATTATATCAAAAAAACTAGGAGGAAAAAATTGCTCGAACATGCACAATGTTACAACAAGTTCACGTTGTAGTTCGTCTAACTTGGATACATCGACCACCTTAGAACAAATTCCATTAAAAAATAAGCATAAACTGGTGATTGCATATCGAACATTTTTAGGTAATACGAACCTGATCACTATGGGTAGAAGATATTGCATTGGTATATGACAATCATGAGATTTAAGTCCAATTAGTTTCAAATTGTTCATATCCACTACTGTTCTAATATTAGAAAAATAGCCTTCAGGAACCTTCACATTAAATAAAGATTGACACAATTGATATTTTTCTTCCTTTTTCAATGTGAAGCAAGCAGGGAGTAAATATGTTTGCTTCTCCCCCACTTTTAGAGCTAACTCTTTTCGAACACCCATGTCAGCAAGATCCATGCGGGTACCAATACTATCCTTATTTTTCCCTGGAATATTTAATAAAGTTCCAATTATACTATCACATATGTTCTTCTCAATATGCATAACATCTAAGTTATGTCTCAGAAACAAATGTTGCCAATACTCCAACTCAAAGAATATAGATTTCTTCTTCCAACATCTCTTTGGGGTTTTTACAATCTTCACATTACTGCGTCTTTTTCTTTTTTTTACTGATATTACTTATTTTAATCTTTCCAAGCCTAAATTTGAGCTTAGAGACTATTTCTAGTATCTCTGTCCCAATTAAAGGTTATGGTGCCAATTCAAATTCTTGAGAACTATTAAATATTTTTTTCCAGTTTCTATATACATATTTACGAGGTAAAAATCTTCCATGGCTTATATAACTCAATTTTCTAGCATGTGTTAAGAACTGACAACTTGTTTTCTCATCACAAATAGGACATGCTTTATATCTTTTAGTGGAAAACTGAGACAAATTTCCATATACAGGGAAGTCATTGATTGTCCATAGTGACACAGCCTTGAGAGTAAAATCTTCATCCTTATATGCATCATAGATTTTCACACCATTATTTCACAAACTATTCAACTCATCAATCAACGGGGCTAAATATATATCAATGTCATTACCAAGTTGTCTAGGTCCTGATATTAACATTGTAAGAAGTGTAAACTTTATTTTCATACACAACCATGGAAGAAGATTATAGATTACAAGTATTACAGGCCAACAACTGTATTTGCTACTTAGAGTTATATGAGGATTAATACCATTTGCAGATAGACCAAGACGAAGATTCCTTGGATCACTTCCAAAAGAAGGCCATTTGTTATCTATTATTTTCTAAGTCGGCGAATCAGCTGGATGTCTAAGTTTACCATCTTCTATCCTATCATTCGCATATCATATTAGATCTTTAGCATGCTAACGATTTCGGAATAGTCGAGTAAAATGAGGAATCGGAGAAATATACCACAAAACCTTAGTAGGGGTTCCAACTTTTACCTCTTTAGAATTCTTATTCTGTTGCCACCTAGGCTCACCACATATTGGACAACAAATTGCATCTTTGAATATGTTTCGATATAAAATACAATCATTTGGACAAGCGTGAATATTCTCATATCACATATCCAATGAGTATAAAGTCTTTTTAGCCTCATAAAGGAAGCTGGCATCTCATTATCATTTGGCAATATCTCTTATAGTAAAGCTAACAAGTCCGAAAAACTCTTATCACTCTATCCATGTATTACTTTCAAATTATACAATTTCAATAATGCAAACAACTTTGTAAATTTCGTACAACTCGGATAGATCAGTTTCTCAGCATCATTAAGCAATGATTGAAACCTAATAGGATCTACATCTGTTTCATATTGTGCATCACCAATCATTTCAAAAAGATCATCATTTAAATCTAACTTGTAATCATCTCTTATACTCTTCTTTGACGAAAATCCAGTAATTGGAACATTTTCACCATACCAAATCTATTCTTTGTAATTTTGATCTATTCTATTGAAATATAAGTGTTCTTTTGTCTTTTTAACACCTATCTTTTGCAAATTTCTACATTTAATACACGGACATGGAATTAAATTGGAATCTTTGATATTTTCAATAGCAAACTCCAAAAAGCTATCAACTCCCTTTCTATATTCAGTCGATAGTCTATCCGCCAATATCTATTCCTTAATTATTCTAAGCACAATTGAAAAAAAAATAAAAAATAAACAACTAATGTAAAAAACTAACTAAATTGAGTACCATAAAAAATTGTACATAATTTCCCCTATTTCTTGTATTAACCAATTGAGTAACTAAACCACCAATTATAAATTAACACTTATTTCAAATTATTCTTATATTTCTAAGTACTACCAAATTTAGAACTTAATTTATTCTTAAATAGTCTCATTTGTTACAAATAATTTATCAATTAACCAAATATAACATATGATAAAATAATATCAACACAAATAATAAACTCAACTAATCCTACACAATTATAACATCATCATATCACTACAACATACAATTTCCTATATGATATCATATCTCGTCTAGTTTAAATTTTCGAAAATAATAAGATAAAACTAATGTAAAAGTGACATGCATAAGTCAATAAAAGAAAAAAATTTGAGAAAACATACCTCAGTTTGCTCAGTTTGCTAATTCACAAGTAATCTCAGTACTCTAACTTCTACTAAAACCTATACGCAAATTAAAATGATAAATAAAGTTAAACATCTATAATCTATAATACTTTAAATTAAACATTGAATATGTAAATTTCTAAAAAACTACACAATATTCAATTAAAATTACATAAATTTGGATTAATTGACACTAAGGATGGAAATTAAAAAGCATAACCTAATATACGATTTCTAGTAAATAAATATGAAATTGGTATAAATTCATAGGACACACCTTCAATTTGAAACATTTTACAACTAAATGAACTCATATTTCACCTAAAATAAATAAAAAAAAATAGTAACAAAATAATAACAAATTTGGATTAATTCACTTAAATAGCAAATCTTATCCAAAAAAAAAGATTTCTAGTAAATAAATAGTCTCAAAAAAAGATTTCTAGTAAATAAATAGTCTCACTCGGCATTACAAGAGTAAATATTATCAATGCATGCTCAAGATATTCACATTTGATAAATTAGGGTTCCAAATATAAAATCTTTCAAATATGATCTAAAACACGAAATTTCTATAAAATAATTGGTAAAAATCATGGTTAACACAATCAATAATCTAATTTTAGTGACAAAAACGAGTTTCAAAGCTTAAACATACCTTGTTTGCCGGAAAAAACGGTGAAAATGGTAGAATGGGGAGACTCTTGGCCGCGGCTGGAAGTGGAGGAAAAGGGCGAGTGTGGCTGTTGGCCTCGTTATTTTGGTCCTTTATATAAGAACCCTACCGCGGCGCCTTATGGGCACTAAGAAAAGTATATCACGGCGCCGTGAAAGTTAAATACCACGACGCTTTTTAGGCACCGTGAAAGATATATTCAACGGTACCCAGTAGGCGCCGTTAAAGATCCTATACCACGGCGCTTTTTAGGTACCGTGGTGTTGTCACATTTATCACGGTGCTTAATAAGCACCGTGATAGTTAATCAATTATCATGACACTTCCGTACACGCACCATGATAGTACACATTTTTAGTACCATCAACAAAAATTGCAACTTGAACTCAGTACTTACAAGTACGACTAAAGTCCATGCTTAGTGAGAGCGACATTTAGCTATTTTTAAGTTTTGCGCCTATTATATTTTGCAATCAAATTTATTATATATGGTGCCACAGAATTAGTCATTCAGGTAGTCATTCATGCTGATAACTCTATTTAAAAATTTGTCCTTAGGTAATTATAGTTTAGATTATATAATTTTAGTTATTTTATTTTATTTAGATTAAGTTTTAATTTAATATTATTTATTTTATTTAGGATAAGTTAATTTGATTTAGATTTAATTTTTTTTATTATTATTTAGGATAAAGAAAAGAGAAAAAAAAACAAAAAGAAGAAATCTGGATTGAAGCTGGCTGTCAGATCAATCGGATTAACGGTCTGGATTGAAGAGTGTAACGCACGAGGTGAGCAGGTGAGTTGGGGAGGCAACACAGCCGAAATAGGAAAGTGTCACATCACACAATTAATCAGAATTGAGTATAGGAATCCGTAAATGATTGGGAAACACTCTCTTTTCAACTAAGAAAAGACTATGGGATAGAGAAAAAAAATACACAATTCTAGAGAGATGAACACAGTAGTTTAGAGAGAGAAATTCAGTGGGAAACAGAGCAATGGAGTGGAGCCTCTTCAACCGTAATTTTCTCTAGTTTGATTTTATTTTCAGTTTTCAATTTTTATTTTCTTTAGGATATTTATATTTAATATTTTTATTTTTCTTAGTTTAATTATGTTGTAGATTTCTTTTTTAGGGTTACGATGTAGCCTAACTATAATGCTTTAATATTTTTCTTTTAATTTAGATCATGAATTATTTTTCCTAGTTGAGTTTTTAATTCTGTTTTTAATACTTTTATTTAATTGGGCGCTAAATAGATGATTTGTTAATCATAACAAAACCGGAAGGAGATTTATGTGTCTAGTTCATTAGATTGAAAGTCATAAATTACATATAAAATAGGAATATATTTACATGGTTTGTATAGTCACTATATGAGTTTCTATAGTTCTTAATGAATTTTTATTAGTTTAATTCACATAGGAATATAGTGAATTAGTAATTAAGAGTATTTTTACCTAAATTCGGGAGAGGATAGTGAATAAATTAAGAAATCTTGACTATCAACTAGGGGAATAATTTAGGGGATAAGTAGATAGAGAATTTTTAGGGTGGATTAGTTATAGTGAAATCAGAAACCCTAGGTTTAATTTCATTAATTTACATCTTGTTTTATTTTTCGCTTTTAATTTTTATTCTCGTTTATTTTTATTGTTTTTAGTTTATTTTCAATTTTTATTTAATTTAATTTAATTTAATTTTTCTTCAGTTGATTAATTGAAATAAAATTAGGGTTAGCTAAATTTTAGTATTTAATAAATTAATAGTTTTCATAAGACGATACTCATACTCACTGATATATTATTTGTTTGCGATACGTACACTTGCGTTCATTATTTTCACAAGACATGCAAGTAGAGATTTATTTAATTAATTTAGACTCCATAGCAGGGTTCAAGTAAATATTTCAGCAATGACAAAAATTGAATTGCGTTCATTATTTTCACAACCATGCGAGTAGAGATTTTTTTAATTAATTTAGACTCCATAGCAGGGTTCAAGTAAATATTTCAGCAATGAGAAAAATTGAATGTTTGCTTAAATGCACGCATAAATAATTTCTATGCACAGAGTCTTCGTGAGTTATTCGATCAGAGTAATTTGTTTCTAGATCTCCGCAGTGCATTAAATATATAGAATGTAGCAAACTTATGAACGGTTCTAATAAGAAGTTATTAGGCTACTTGACATATCCAAATAATTAACAACAGCAGATATATATGCACCATGTTTTTCATCTAAATTAGAAAAAAATAGTCATGATGTAATTATATATAAAGAATTTTGAGATAATGCGGGGAGCATGACAGCACGTTACCTATATAAGTATATAAAAGCATGCACCACCATGTGGTGCCTTAATTTGTATTACGATCAAGCCGGTGGACGAGGCACCGTCGGAGCTGCAGCCGAAACTTCAGCGTTGACGGGCCGAGAGAGCAGAGAGGAATCGAGGGAAGAGAGAGAGAGAAGAAGAAAGTGTGGAGGGGGCACATGGTGTCCATTTAATGGACTCCAACTTTTGCACTTAAGTCCCTAGTACAAGATTTACTTCACCTGAGTCCCCAGAAATTGTGAAACAGTCCCTGGTTTCAAACATTTTCTCAGTCAAACCCAAAACTCCAATTTGTCAAATGCATTATTTAAAAAAATTCAAAGTTTTGTCCAAATGACCAAAGTGCCCTTTAAATTTTCGGGTTTTTACATTCTCTCCACCATAACAGAATTTCATCCTAAAATTCAAGTAAAAACTAGGAGTGTGGGCAAAATTGTATGGAATAGCCAAGGAAAGTGTAGTAAACACCTGGCATCAGAATCTCGCCATTATACTGACCTGTACAATGCTATGGGATAAGGACGCACACAAAGAGGTACATAATCATAAGATGATTCATTAGTGGGCACTAAGACCCTAACACAAGAGGTTAAGAACGATAACCTCAATGCGATACGTACCATTGAAGATAGTAGTGATTCAAATCATCAATCTCACCCAAAGACCCTTTAAGTCTTTGATACCATGAGAAGTCATATGAAAAATTACCCAATATCCAAATACCAGTAAGCCTGAAAACAAGCTATGGTTCCCCAGAAACAAGGTTTCAATAGAATAAGCCGTATTTACAGAGACACATGTCTTCCATCTAACCTCGCTTCATTTTAGAATTGAAAGTAGTTTGAAAAATAAATTTGAAAATAGAAAACACAAAAAATAGGGGCATGAGAATACAGTACCAATTCACCATAGGGTCTCACTTTGGCCATAGGCAAACCAAACCTAAACCTTACTCATCTCTTTAAATATGCAAGAATTTAGCAACTCTTTCTAGGCAATCTCATGAGTAAACTCACTCCAAATATCATCAGTCATATCATTATGGCAATACTTATACATACTTCAAACCAAACTATGAATCAAGGCTCATTCTAATATCAATAAATTATGCGAAGTTCTAAGTGTTGGGATATTTGTCCCAAAAAGTATATTTCTAATTTTACCCCTTTTAATAATAACAACTTTCTCTTATATGCAATTATGATATTTGGTAGATTAAACTGTCTCGGTTGAATAGTTTATTTATCTAAAAAAGATTCCATGACTTTATTTGTGTATAAAGAAACAAACATGATTAATTGTCAATTATGGGGAGACTTGTTTCTTTGTCTAAATCTAAATTAATTAGTTCACAATCTGTAAATAAAGATGGAATACTTTATTTACTAAAGATTGTAGTGTTTGTCTATCTCAACGAGAATGATGCTTTTCAAATCATTGAAGTATCTGACTTCTGATAGAAACATTAGAACAACATAAATAAGTTATGTGTATTGAACTAGACCAAGTAATATAAAGAATTGGAGTGCTTTAACTCAATTCTTAATATTATCACAAACTAGCTCCTAGCATATAGATCTTAATCCTTAATGTTTGACTAGACTTGTTTTTATAGGTGGTTATGATTTATGAATTGACGAGAATTCCAAATAGTTAAAGACACTATACATTAATGTCACTTTAAGGTCTTTTAAGATTTATGGTATAATTAAATCTAAGATCTTAATATTCACTTTGTAAATTGCTTAATAATTTTGTCTAAATGGCCATTGAGAATAAAATTATTGACAATATTATTCCTTGATAAAAAAACGGTAACTTAAAAGTAAGTATATGTTAGAGAGGTATTACGGTAATTTTACTTATCTAACTACGGCATTGTATAAAGATTCTATATGTGGTATAGAATATGCTAGATATATCAGTTAATCAAGGCTAATTGATTAAATCTCTATAAAAGGCATGACATTTAATCTAAGAGTTCAATATTTGGCTTTTAGTGGAGTGTCCCTTTACTAATAGTATTTATATAAATACCATAATAAGAATTATTATGTATTTATCATACTATTAGAGCTTGGATTATTTAGATCTGTTAGGCCCTTTATTTAGCTCAATAAAGCTCATTAATTAGTTGGTAGTATTTATAAAATTAGTTTCATAAAACTCCGTAAAATAATGATTCTACATAGAAGTTGGTATTTTTATAAATAAGTTACATGAGTTGGACATATACATAAAAATACACCCAAAGTCCAAATTGGAGAACAATTCCAATCCTAGTTGGACTCGGATTAGTAGTTTTGTGCCTTATATATATAAGATACATGAGAGAGAAAATTGCACAGTAACACATTAGTGCTACACGTGAAAGACAAAGGGAGAGAGAGAGTGAAAAATTCGACCACCTTAGGCTATGTGAGGAAAAAGTAGTTTGTGACAATTTCACACTCTAATCTCAAGTCCTTGTTTTCCAAAAGATCAAAAAGGTGTTCTTGATCGTTCTTAATAAAAGATTTAACTTGGTGCTCACTTGCCTCATCAACTAAGAGCAAGAGCATAGACAAGAAGATCTACGCTTAGAGATTTGATCACCATCAATAAGGAGATCAAGGACGAGCATGCTATAAGAGGCAAACTCTAATCTCATCTCTAGGGTTTATGTATCAAGATTTGATTAATGTTATAGAAGATTTTCTATATGATATATACATGTTCTATGGTTATGAAAACTGTTTTCATGTCAAAAATTTTAAAACATAAATCCACTATTTTCCCACTGTATTCATGATGTGATCATATGTTTTTTATAGTATTGCATGCATGTATGTTTTTCCTAAGTATTAGGCAATTCCAGCACTAAGTACAATGTATGCACTAAGACTTTTACAATGTCCTAATAGTTTTACCAGGTGACAATCAATGCCCTAAAATCCACCCATGAAACAAGGTACACCAAAACTTTTCACTGGCATGATCCTCAACGGAAATGAAGCTGTACTCCGATACCACTTTGTTACAACCGAAAATCCAAGGCCGTAATTTTTTAGTAATTTTGAAAATGAATATATATAAACAAGAATTTTACAAGCTTCATAGGAAAATAAATACTTGGTTTTTTTCTCTTTTTCTTACTTTAACCCTTAAAATATTATTATCTTCATATCAAGGACTCTCTTGCCTACCCAAAGAATTATTCTTTAGTGTTTTGGGGAAAAATCTAATTATTTTAATAAAAATAAGTTGAGTCACTAAACACTTATTCTTATGAATATAAAGTCCATAAATTAGTTTAACTCATTTGTTTAAAACTTTTCTTTAAAAGAAAACTACCAAATCCCAAGTATTAATAATTCTAAAAACATGCTCCTCAAATAGTGGTAAAAAAATTCTCATACACTTACTTAATATAATTCATGGAATTTGGCTAAATACTTAGTAAGGTTAGAATACTAACCACAACTCATAGGAGGCCACATACATGAATCAACAATGTGTTCATCCAACATAAATCTTATCCCAAACAAACAATACCTGAAAGGAGAGAAAAATAGAGGAGTGAGCCTAAAAGCTTAGTAGGAAACCTATTTTACCATCTTGAAAACTATTTTCTTTATTAAATCACTACATGATTAGTAATGCTAAGAACATTAAATACCAGAGGGACACCCTAATGTCTCACCTGTTGAACCAGAGAGGCATCGTATGCTGGAAATTCTGAAAAATAAATTTCAAAAAACGATTTTACCGAAAAGGATTTCCGCAGTCTTGGAAACAAATCAAGAATCAGCGGAATAGATATTTTAAAATTTTCTTGAAATTTTACAAAACAAAAATATAGGATCGTTGATCTAACATAAATCAATTCATGGATCTTGGTTTAGATAAAACCTGGAAATACTTCACAACTATTGAACCTTCCTGTCTATTCTCTAGAGCTCGTTGAATGATCCGGTGTGTGGGCACCTTTTTTTCCCAACAAGAGATGAGTAAACGATCCGGAAGATGCTCTTCCTTCTCCTTGATTGCACGTCTACGACCATAGGTATCTCTCCCTCTGCAGCCATGAACGAGCTCGAGATTTCTCCTGCAGTGGTGCGGCTCTCTCACTCTCTCTTTTTCTCTATGTTTCATGTGAAGCACACTTACTGTCCTATGGGTGGCGTGTGGAACTATTAGAGAGACATAGGAGAACTTTTCTCTTAAGTATTTAAAGAGATGTAAACCCTATTGGGCTTATTGAGCTAAACTGGCCATTCAATTAGTATTGGGCTATGTGTGAGCTAGACAGGGGACCTTATAGATCCAGATAATCTAAACTCCAATGGGCCAACTACCCATAATCATAGTTAACTCTTAATTATGACTGAGTCTTGTCCGTTAATATTGGGGTACTCCATTGTAGGCCCAATATTGCACTCTTAGACTAAATGTCATATATTTTCTATGAAGCTAATTAACACTTTAATTAACTTGATCCATTTAGTATATACTATATTTGCAGATATACTCCTGATACAATACTGTACTAGTAAGGTGAATTATCGTATTACCCCTCTAGTACATATTTACCTTTGAGTTGCCATTTTTCATCTAATGGATAATAATTGACTACGGTGTTTATAACTGCCCATACAAACACAGTCAAATTCACAAAGTGAATACCTGGTGCCTAGTTTTTTATTATCTAAGTCCTTGAAAAAACTTAAAGTGACATTATATGTATAGTGTCTAAATCATGAAGGGCGTTCTCGTCAATTCACAAATATTATCTTCCAAGATACAAAGTTCGAACCATATAATCGGAACTAGTTCTTTAGTAAGTCAAAAAGATAAAGCTCATGAAAGCTAGTCCAATAATCACTATGATTAAGGTAATCTTACAATAGTGCTAAATTAGTGAAAGATAGAATATTGAATTACGACACTTAACCTCAAATTCTATTTTCTCTTAGTCCAGTTCAATGCACTTATAATTTTTTTATAACACATTAGTGTTTCTATCTGAAGTTAGATACTTCGATGATTGGAGACTTCATCAATTGAAATAGACAACACTATATTCTATAGCAAAATAAAGTATTCCATCATTATTTACAGAATGTGAACTT
>JXTB01000460.1:12808-47841 GCA_002914805.1 Parasponia andersonii
AATTAAGTAACAACATAATTGGATAACTATTCAAAACGGATAACTAGTTGATCATAAATAGGAGACTTTTGTTTCCCTTTCCTTGCAGGTTTCCTATTTGACAGCACATACTTCTGTTTCCCTTTCCTTGTAGGTTTCCCGCCACCTGTACAGAAAGAGACGTACGTACTTATGCAAAAAGAGACTTCACGGAGAAGGTCGCAGATAACCTATGGAAGAGATCGCACATAATCATCACGGAGGAGGTCGTATATAACCATCCAGGAGGAGGTCGCATATAACCTGTGGAGGAGGTCGCATATAACCATCACGGAGGAGATCGAACTTAACCCTTGTACGACCTTAGGATTTTAGACCGCACAACATGAACTATCTTTGACAATAAATTATCCACAAATTTTGCACACACATATCGTAACAACCCCTAGTTTAGTCATATTGTCATATACAGTCAAACTATGAAATATTATTCTTTCTTAAACATTATCTTTTGTTTTGATAAAAAAGTGGGCAAATTTTGAACTTTCTAAAATCTTTAAACAAAAGAAACTGCATGGTATTTCTTGTTAAAAGTGTCTTTACAAAATGTACAATCAAAAGAAGTTTTCACCAGTCTATTTTGCCATCAACAGTAGTATTTACATTACACCAAAATATCTCAAAACAAAAATATCGCCCACACGTCAAGCTCGTTTACATCTGTATGATCACGGCGACAAAAGGCAAGTCAAGCAACCAGCTAGTCAATACCACAATATGTCTCCTCATCTGCATCACAAGACTAAAATGAGCTAAAGCTCAGTAAGTAAAAACTATGCATGCTTATATATGCTTTAAAATCTCGTGAAGTTCCTATTGTACCCTTTTCTTTCTTAAACATTTTAGTCCATGTATTTTCCTTAAAACTTATTCATAGTTGGGCCCTTTAGTGCATTGCTAGTCCTATAAGTCGATAGGCCGTGATAACATTGGGCAGAAACTCTAGCCAAGAGTAAAAATAAGGTGCTACCGTCGTGTGAGGTTTTTGAAAACTCCTTCCCTCATCAAAGGGGCATCCCATACAGCGCTAATATTGTCCTACTTCAATGAGACACATCATAAGATCCGCAAGTCCCGCTTCAACGGGAGAGTCTACATCAACAGATTTACCTACCCAGCTCCGACAGACTAGCAATTGCCATTAAAACTTATCTTATAAAATTGGTACAACGGTACTCACTTTTAAATATTCTGTAATGAAATTCTCAATTTGCATACAAGACGTGCCATGCATATGCTATTTTGTAACTTTCAAGAATAAGTAAATTTCATATAATGACATCTTCTATGTAATTCTTGTGATGCAGTTGTAAGTCTTTACTTACCTCGTGCCCTGAATAGAAATTGATAGTGGAAAGGGTCAATATCCTCTAGAGATTGGTGTGCTAATTACCTGTCATAAATTACTATTATTCAAGGTGCACATTTTACAAAAGAATGCATCAAGATAATTGAACAAGACCAAAATCAGAACTTTCACCAATTTAGGAAACTTAATCTTAAAATGACTGAGGAGTGTATAAATCACTTAAAGTACTTAACAACTAATAACTAGTATTGAAAAACTTTTCAAAAGTAGTAAAATACGAATGCTAGTTCATTAGCACAAAATGATCCAAAATGGCACATAATTTTTGTGAAAGCTAGTCCATTTGCCTCTAAATTGTGCCATTTCATTTTAAAAATATTTGGACAGTACCTCCCCTACTTTTAGGATATTCCCACATGATTAAAATCATGGTTTTAAACCTGAAATAACAATTAACAATTCAATTCCCACATATACACATCAAAGAGTATCACCTAGAGTGGCATAAGCACACTTGAACTCTTTTTTCGGTTTAAACAAAATTTAAAACCACTTTTACACTTGTGTGCCATCACAACTAGTCACCAAACGAGTGTAAGAAATAATAGAATCAATAAAATATACACTCCAAGTTTAAGAAATCAGATTACAAATATAGAACTTAATCTACTACACATGGAAAAAAAAAACTTAATTCCATAAATAGCAAACTTGAGGGCTTTAGATCTAACTTTAATCCTCCACTTAAATTTTATGTTTCCAAAAATATATAAGNTTGATAGTGGAAAGGGTCAATATCCTCTAGAGATTGGTGTGCTAATTACCTGTCATAAATTACTATTATTCAAGGTGCACATTTTACAAAAGAATGCATCAAGATAATTGAACAAGACCAAAATCAGAACTTTCACCAATTTAGGAAACTTAATCTTAAAATGACTGAGGAGTGTATAAATCACTTAAAGTACTTAACAACTAATAACTAGTATTGAAAAACTTTTCAAAAGTAGTAAAATACGAATGCTAGTTCATTAGCACAAAATGATCCAAAATGGCACATAATTTTTGTGAAAGCTAGTCCATTTGCCTCTAAATTGTGCCATTTCATTTTAAAAATATTTGGACAGTACCTCCCCTACTTTTAGGATATTCCCACATGATTAAAATCATGGTTTTAAACCTGAAATAACAATTAACAATTCAATTCCCACATATACACATCAAAGAGTATCACCTAGAGTGGCATAAGCACACTTGAACTCTTTTTTCGGTTTAAACAAAATTTAAAACCACTTTTACACTTGTGTGCCATCACAACTAGTCACCAAACGAGTGTAAGAAATAATAGAATCAATAAAATATACACTCCAAGTTTAAGAAATCAGATTACAAATATAGAACTTAATCTACTACACATGGAAAAAAAAAACTTAATTCCATAAATAGCAAACTTGAGGGCTTTAGATCTAACTTTAATCCTCCACTTAAATTTTATGTTTCCAAAAATATATAAGAGTTCCTAGGACCATCATTCATCAAATAATAGCTTAGGTTTAAGAGCTGAAATAAAGGAAATTCATTACAAATTCAAAATCCTACTTAAACCTTACCTCGACTAGTTTGAGTCTTTACTAGACTTCTTACCGTCTATCTGCACCAAACTGATTTCCAAGGCTTAGAAATAGATTTTTGAACTTAAGACGACCTGGAGAAACCAATATTTAAGTGGGAACAAGTAGAGAATTTAAATTATAGGGAAAGACCTAGAAAGAAGAATTAGTAGAACTACCTTGACTAGTTTTGATCTATCTTGCTTTCTAGAGCTCCAACTTGAGTTCTACTACTTGGAAACTCTTGGAGATGGTTAAGGGAAGTTGAGAGAAGTATAAAAAGGTGAAACCTAGCTTAGAAAGTGAAATCAAGTCATACTTTGACTTATGATCTTATATGGCCAATCTTATTGATTTGGTGGAACCTAGCCCCATAACTAATCATAAAAATAAAATAAGTCAATTAGACTGCAATTAATAATGTAAACATAGTATTACTTTCATAATTATATTCTTTGTTGTTTTAGCACACCGAGCTCTCTCTCTGAAGGTATTGAACCTTTACACTGCACTGCGACAGTTCGACAATCATTAGTATAATAACATGTATGTAAATGCACATAATATAATGAATGAGTATGTTACTATAAAACTACTATTAATGACTTCTAGATACCTAATATGCAATTAGAAAATATTTATTATTAGTTTAATATGCATGTGAGAATCTTGGGTACCATACATATTGTTGGGTATGTGGATATTAATTCAAGAATACCTTTAAGAATAAGTATTCCACCATTTTAGTGGAATAATAATTCCATAGGAATAGTTATTCCTATGCATATGTGTCAAATCAAACATAGGAATAAATATTTATAGTAATAGTCATTCTATTCTAATAGTCATTTTATGGAATCAAACACCACTTAAGATAATATATCATCAACATTTTCAACATGGTTAGTCGACTCATGAGAATGATAGGCATGTTAATGAGTTTCTATATATATGAGGAATATTAGGCATAACAATTTTATGATCTTCTATCTCTGAATTTACTTCTAGTAATTCATTATCAGTGTCCTCAGTGATTTGTCGTACTTAAAACAATGTCTTAGAAAACTCTCTCAACCGGTCTATTTTTCTGAGGTATGAGATAATATTTCTACCTATTTCATGGGAGGTTGCTTATGTTAGAAAGTAAAATAAACTTTATTATTCATTCAAATATTTTTGTAAGAGAAAATTCTCAACTTCATTCTTCAAGCTCACTCACTCACTAGAAGCTCTGCTTCTTTCTCTTTTCTCTTCATTCTCAGAAGCTTTGCTTCTTACTTGATGCTTAGAACTCAAATGAGTAGGGATATTTATACTACATGAGAAACAATGAGAACCACACAAATAAATAATTACAAAAATCCTTAAGCCACACATATTTTTTGCTACACACTTCTAATAATAATCTAAGTAATCAAATAATTCACATGCAAAAAACTAATATCTAGCTAACACTAGAAGATTCTAGGTGGAAGGCTTTTTTAATTTGAACTTGGGGTTTTTTTCTTTTATGAGCTTTGTACTTGGGCTAACTCCAACTTATTGGGCCTCAAGTTGATGGGCTTAAAACACTTCTTATGGGCTTAAACAAGTTTATTTTCAACACCCTCACTTAAACTTGTTTTATAATACCAAGTAAGTTTCTTAATCTTGTGAAGTCTTCAAACTTGAGTGCCTTGGTGAAAATATCAGCAATCTGATCATATGATCTCACATACTCCAATTGTACTTCTTTGTTTGCAACAAATTCTCTTGTGTAATGATAGCGAGTGTCGATATGCTTGCTTTGGTCATGAAAGACTGGATTTTTAACCAAAGCAATTGCTGACGTATTGTCGATATAAATCTCCGTTGGCTCCTTTTGAGGCATGTTTAACTCTTTCAACAACTTTCTTAGCCAGATTGCATGACTAACATATGATATAGCAGCTATGTACTCAGCTTTGCATATTGAAAGGGTGACAATCGGTTGTTTCTTAGATACCCAGGTGAAGGCGGTTTCCCCCATGAAAAACACAAAACCAGTTGTGCTTTTTCGATCATCAGTATCTCTGGCCCAATCACTATCACTGTAACCAACGAGTTTGTAATCATTAGAAACTAAATAGAACAAGCCAAGATTGATCGTACCTTTTAGGTAATGGAGAATTCTCTTTGCAGCTTTGAAGTGAGTAGTTGTTGGAGTTTCCATGTAACGACTCACTAGTCCAGTTGCATAGAGAATATCGAGCCTTGTACATATCAAGTATTGAAGGCATACAACAAGGCTCTTGAAGAGTGTTGGATCCACCTTTTCTGCTTCATTGTCTTTGAATAATTTTTTTTCGTACTCCACTGGTGTATTTATTGGCTTGCAATCATCCATATTGAACTTCTTCAGGTTCTCCTTTGTATAGCTTTCTTGAGAGATAAAGCTGCCTTCTTCTTTTTGCTTGACTTCTATGCCGAGGTAGTACGCCATAAGTCCGAAGTCTGTCATTTCAAACTCATGTGTTATTACTCTCTTGAATTCGTCAAACATCCTTGGATTATTTCCAATAAATATGGGATCATCCACGTATAAGCATACGACCAGAATATTTCTATCTTTAGTCTTAACATAGAGAGGATGTTCATTAGGGTATTAATGAATCCATTCTCTTGGAAATATTTGTCAATTCGGCTGTTCTATGCTCTTGGTGCTTGCTTTAGACCATAAAGAGCATTCTTCAGCTTCAAAAACTTATCTTCATGCCCTTTTATCTCATAACCAAATGGTTGTTCGATATAGACTTCTTCTTCAAAAGCTACATTCAGAAATGTAGACTTTACATCCATCAAATGAATCTTCTATTTGTTCTGAGTAGCAAGATAAATAATTAGTCTTATAGTTTCTAATTGTGCCACAGGAGTGAATACCTCGTCCTAGTCAATGTCGGCTCTTTGACTATAGCCTTTCACGACTAGCCTTACTTTGTATCTTTCTACCTCTCTGTTAGCATTCTTCTTCACCTTATACACTCATCTTACTCCGATAGCTTTATGACCTTTAGGAAGAGTGGCTAGTTCCCAAGTGTCATTCTTCTCTATGGCTTTGACTTCTTCATCCATCGCATTCCTCCATTTTTCATCTTGTATAGCCTCTTGGAAGTTCACCGATTCACAATCAGCAAATAGGCAAAATAGAGTAAGGTTTTCGAATCTATCGGTCACCTCATATAGATCTTCAAGACTTCTTGTACATTCTTCATGCCTCTCAGTTAAGAAAGATGGAGGTAAATCTTCATGAGTTGATAATGTTGGTGAGGAAGGTGGAGTAATAGCCTCCTGTTGGACTTCTCTTGCTTGCTCTACTGGTGTTTCCATATCTTCAAATTGTGGAAAGAACTTGTAGTCCTTTGTTTGAGAACCAAAGTCCCATTCACTTTTTTCATCGAATATTACATCTCGGCTTATGATTACCTATCTATTATTAGGATTATATAACTTATATCCTTTGGAGTTGGTGTAGTAGCTGATGAAAATGAACTTCTCGCTTTTATTATCAAGTTTGGTTCTATATTCATCTAGCACATGCACATTGGCTATGTTTCCAAAGACTCTCAAGTTAGAGATCCTAAGCTTCCTTCTGCTCCATGCTTCTGGTAGTATTTTTCCTCACACAATTCTTGTTAGAGATCGATTGGACAAGTAAACTTCATATGTAACAGCTTCTGCCCAGAACTCTTTGGGTAATCTCTTACTTTTCAGCATACTTCGATTTATGTTTAGGATGGTCCGGTTCTTCCTTTCTACCACACCATTTTATTATGAGGATCTTGGAATAGTTAAAGGTCGTCGAATTCCATTTACTTTGCAGAATTCTTAGAACTCTATTAAAGAGAATTCTTCTCCTTTATCAGATCTCATGGCTTTGATCTGAATATTGCTTTCCTTTTCTACAGCAGCCTTGAACTTCTTGAAAGCTTCAAAGACTTTTGATTTTTGCTTTAAGAAATAAACCCAAGTCTTTCTTGAGAAATCATCAATAAAGAGCAAGTAGTAGTTGCTCTTACTAAAAGAACTTGGTTTGATAGGACCGCACACATCTGTATGCACGAGTTCTAATGGATTCTGGCCTCTTGAATTCGACTCTTGTGGAAAGCTTTTCCTAAATTACTTCCCGAGTAAGCATCCTTCACAAAGTTGATCAGGATGATTGATGCATGGCAAGCCTCTCACCATTTCTTTCTTAGATAGTAGCTATAGTCCTCCAAAGTTGAGATGCCCGAATCTCAAACGCCATAGCCATGATGAATCCTTGTAACATGCTTTCAGAAATTTTGCCATATCATTTCGAATGTTCAAGAAGAACATTCTATTTCTTAACATAGGCACCTTGGCAATCAAGTTCATGTTGTTATCTCTTATAGAAAGATTATAATCTTTCAAGTGAATATCATAGCCTTTCTCTAAGAGTTATCCCATTTGTTTTCATTGTGAGTACATAATAAACATTTGACATAAATTGATGCCCCCCATTTTTCAAGTGAATAAGAATTTTACCTTTTCCTTTTACCGCTACTTTTGAATCATCACCGAAAGAAACACTCCCACTGATTGATTCATCAAGCTCTATGAACATTGATCGATGCCCATACATATGATTGCTAGCACCGGTGTTAAGACACCATGTGTTGTTTTGTCCTCTGTTGTTATCATTATATGCTAGTAGTACGGTGTCGTTTTCTTCCCTTTTCTCTTCAATGTAATTGACTTTATCTTCAATTCTGCTATTGGGTACTCTATACTCTCTAGCATAATGGCCAAACATATGACAATTGAAACATTCAACTTGAGACTTCTCAGTCCTTGAGTTCATTCGATCTCTACCATGACCTCTTGTAGTGCTTTCTCCTCTTTCAAAATTGCTGATATGATAATTGTGGTTGTTGGAATTCCAACCTCGTTCATGACCTCCGGCTTGTCCTCTACCATGACCACATTGACTTCTTTCGCTACATTAGCTATCTTTTTTCTCTGTTAGTTGTGTCTTGAGAAGCTGCTCCTTCAAATTTGGCTTTTTCTTTTCTTTTTCTCGTGAGCTTGTAAAGAACCCAAGAGTTGTTCTATTGTCATGGCTCCCAAATCTTTGATTTCTTCAATGACAATAACAATATTCTCATACTTTAGGTCTAACGATCGAAGAATCGTTTCCATGATCGTAACATTTTCAAGTTTCTCACCATTTCGCTTCATTTGATTCGAAATAGCTAACAGTCTCGAAAAGTAGTCAGAAACTGACTCAGTCTCCATCATGTGTAGTAAATCAAACTCTCCTCTTAAAGTTTGAAGACGAAACTTTTTAACTTTTTCTTCTTCCTTATATGAAATTTGAAGTTTTTCCCCCGCTCCCTTAGCGGAGGTTGCACTTGAGATTTTCTCAAACTCGTTGTCATCTAAGGCCTGGTAGATGAGGATGAGAGTTTTTTTGTCTCTCTTTCTTGAATCTTTTAAACTATCCTTCTGTATTGAGGATAATATTGCCTCATCTCTTGGCTTTTCGTAGCCTTTCTCTACTACTTTCTAAACATCATGTGCTCCTAAGAGGACTTTCATTTTGATCATATAATTATCAAAGTTGCTACCTTGAAGTGGTGGAACTCGAAGAGATGCTAAAATGTTGGTAGTCATAACTCTTAACAGAATAAGTTTTTGGAAATTTCGAATACACGGATTGATCGAGAATGTTTGAAAACCTTAAGATTGACTTGTATATCAATGGTCAAAGTCAACAGTCAAAGTCAACACTTGGTTAATGGTCAACATTGGTCAACAGTCGGGTCAACGGCGCGATCCAATGGCTCTGACAGCTTGGTCAATGGCTCTAACGGCTCAGTCAATATCTACGACGGCTTGGTCAAATGGCTCTAACTTGGCTTAACTCGATGAGTTGACTCAGTTATGATAGTAAACTTCTGACAACTCATTCAGAGTTGTTCAGACTCCGATTGGGTTGATTTTTACGGCAGTGTTTTCTTCTCATGGAGCTCTTCAATTTGATATGTAATAGTAGTATGTTTGGAACAAATAGATAATACTCTCAATCTCAAGAATTCTTTTTTGATGTGGAAAATTAGTCAAAATTGTAACCACAAAGCATGCTTAGAATTTCATGAGAACTCACAATCTCGCTCTGATACCATTTTGTTGGAAAGTAAAACAAATTTTATTATTCACTCAAATACTTTTACAAGAGAAAATTCTGAACTTCACTTTTCAAGCTCACTCACTCACTAGAAGCTATGCTTCTTTCTCTCTTCTCTTCACTCTTAAAAGCTTTGCTTCTTACTTGATGCTTAGAACTCAAATGGGAAGGGGTATTTATACTACATGAGAAATAATGAGAACCACACAAATAAACAATTATAAAAATCCTGAAGCCACATATATTTTCTTCTACACACTTCTAATAATATTCTAAGTAATCAAATAATTCATACATAAAAAGCTAATATATAGCTAACACTTGAAGATTCTAGGTGGAAGGCTTCTTTAATTTGGATTTGGGCTTTTTTCTTTTATGAGCGTTGCACTTGGGCTAACTCCAACTTATTGGGTCTCATATTGATGGGCTTAAAACACTTTTTATGGGCTTAAATAAGTTTATTTTCAACAGCTTAGAGATTGGCTCATAAGTTATTTTATTCGTTTGAAGATTGTCAGTTGACTTCTTAGGACAATACTATATTTTTGTATTATGGAGCAGCTTCTAGGTGTTAGAATTAATTATTCTCAAGTTTTTTCTTTCTTTCTTTTTTTATTTTTTTAGTCCACATGCAAATTACTTAATGAATGCCTAAAAAGATTGCAGTTGCGAACAAATATTTTACAAATTATCAACACTTTTGGATCGAATTAAGGCCGCACAAAGTAATGATCCTGCATTGATGAAGTTTCGTGAAGGTGCCAAAGCTGGAAAATATAAAGACTTTGTAGGCACCTCAGACAATGCATTGAGGTTTATCGATCGTTTATGTGTTCTTGATATTCCTGAACTCAAGAAGGAAATCATACGAGAGGCATATGAGACCCATTATTCTGTATACCCAGGAAGTACGAAAATGTATCGTGATTTAAGAAAGCACTTCTGGTGGGTCAATATGCCTAGAGATATTGCACAGTTCGTTGAGCATTGTCTCATTTGTCGACAAGTGAAAGCAGAGCATCAACGACCCTCAGGTTTATTGCAACCACTAATGGTGCCTGAGTGGAAATGGGAGCATACTGCTATAAATTTTGTCCTTAGATTACCAAGAACAAGGAAAGGTGCAAATTCCATATGGGTGATTGTGGATAGACTTATAAAGTCTGCACACTTTCTTCCGACATATAATACTTATTCTATGGACAAGTATGCTAACCTTTACATTAAAGAAATTGTGAGATTACATGGAATTCCTGTATCAATTGTGTCCGATCGAGATCCGAAGTTTACCTCCAAATTTTGGAAAAGTCTACACAAAGCTATGGGTACACAATTAAGGTTTAGCACTGCTTTCCATCCGCAGACTGATGGCCAATCTGAAAGGACGATCCAAACACTTGAAGATATGTTGAGAGCTTGTATTCTGGATTTTGGTATTACGTGGGACAACTATCTACCATTGATAGAGTTTTCTTATAATAATAGCTACCAGGCGACGATTGATATGGCACCTTATGAGGCACTTTATGGTAGGAAGTGTCGTTCCCCGATTCATTGGGATGAAATTGGTGAGAGGAAATTCTAGGTCCAGAAATTGTACAGCAAACAGCTGATGTTGTGGAAAGAATCAAGAAAAAGATAAAAATGGTCCAAAGTCGTCAAAAGAGTTATGCAGATAAGAGACGAAAGGACTTAGAATTTTCAGTTGGAGACATGGTATTTCTTAAAGTTGCACCAATGAAGGGAGTTATGAGGTTTGGTGTAAAGGAAAAGCTAAGTCCACGATTCATTGGACCGTTTGAGAATTTAGAACGAGTCGGGGACATGGCCTATAGATTAGCCTTATCACCGAGAGTTTCTGAGGTACATAATGTATTTCATGTCTCAATGTTGAGAAAATATTTGGTTGATCCATCACATGTCTTAAGTTATAAACCTCTCCAATTGCGAAAAAACCTGACATATGAAAAAGTTCCTATTCGAATTTTGGAAAGAGAGGAAAAGGAGTTTCGCAACAAGAAAATTAAATTGGTCAAGGTTCTTTGGGGCTATCATGCAATGGAAGAGGCAACTTGGGAACGTGAAGATGAGATTAGAGCTAAATATCCAAACTTATTTGATAAGTTATAATTTCAAAGACGAAATTATTTTAAGGGGGTAGGAAATTGTAATATCAAGTTTGTCCTACATTATGATTTTTATTTTTCATATATTTTAAACCTATAGTTATGATAAGTGAAATTGTTATGCACTAACAAAATTTTTGTGAATACAGTTGCAGTGGAATACGCACAAGAAAGCCAAGCTGGACTACGTGCCTAATGAGAAATAAATTTTCATGCATTTGCATTTATATGTGATTAAGTATGTCTATTTTTATTATTATTATTAGTAGTGTCGTTATTATTATTATAATGATAAAATAAGTGTATCGTACGTAAAGTTTTGATTCCACAATTTTGTTTTTTATGTATGTATTAATATATAGATTTTATTTTCTTATGTTAATTATTTATAGATTTTGGTTAGTATTTACTTATTATTATAAAATAAATAAATAAAATTCTAATCTATCTAATGGTCTATTTTGGAATCTATAATTTTTTTACATGTTAAATATTATTTAAAAAATACTTTCATAAAGTTTCAGATTATTTTGACTTAAGAAAAAATCTATAAAATTCTATCTTTGTGCACTGGTTTTCAGTTTAACAATTTTACTGGGTTACAAGATTTGGATTCAAAATTATGAAAAACATCCTAAATATTTTTTATAAATTCCGATAATTTTTCTGGATCTTTGTTTATATGTCTTAATGAGCTATGCAAAGTTTTAGGATAAATGGAATTATATTGTTGAATCTAAAATTTTTTAAGTATGCCTAGTTTGCTGAATGTTTACAAATTTAGTTTTGTTATGAAAATTATTATGTTATGTTATGTTATGTTATGGATATTTTCAAACATATGAAATATGTTTCTTAAGTGCAATAATAGCATGTGTTAATATTTTTTTAATGAATGTTTTTGCATAAATAATAAAAATTAAAGGATAAAGAAGAGGCACGTGGTTTCAACAAAGTTGGTTGTGTGGTATTTCACTACAAAGTTTTTCTAAGGACTTGAAGTAAGTAAATCTCACCCTATGTGTTTATATGTAAATTTACATGCTATTATGTGATGTTATTATGATCATTATGATATGTTGTTATATGATATGCTATATTAGTTTGCATATTAATTATGATATAAGTATGCACAAGTATTGCATAAATTGCACAAGACATTATGATTTTCAAAGAATGATTTTTTTAAAGCATTATGCAACCAGATTTTGTTCAAAGAAGAATGCTTTTATTTAAGTGTGTATCAAGTTCTTGAAAGGAGTATATGCACCTGACTGAAAGACCTACAGTCACTATGTTAAAAACAAATGTTTAAACTGCGATGCTAGCCATTGTAGTATGATAGCTATATGGGATCCGAATATCTACAAGGTCATATGCTTGTCATGACACTATGTTTATGGCTCATCACTTCTGATAGACTTGGCATTATACTATGTTGAGCTCAAATATGAATGTTTTATGAAATAGTAATGTTTATGATTAAGATGTTTTTTTCAAAGAATGGGTTGCATAGTTATGATTCTTAAAACGCATTATTCTTAAAACACAACATTCATTGCATGCATGAGATTTACTTATTGGGTGCAAACTCATCCCATTCTTTTAAAATTTTTAGATGAGCAATAGATTCTTGGAGGTTGGCTAGCAGCAGCGGTGGAATCCCTAAATGGCATTAGGACATTTTTAATCGACTTTAAGTTTTATTTTCTTGTATTTGGCTTTTGAATTAAAATTAAGTATTTTTATTTCATAGGTTATTTTGAGTATTAAGTTTTTGTTTCCGATGTTTTAATAAGAGGTTATTTTTTTTTAGTTTAAATATTTCTTTTCATTTTATTTTAGAAGATGAATACAAAAATTAAACATTTTCTAGCTTAGGTGCATACCTAAATCAGAGGATGTTACAATATATATATATATATATATATATGTGTGTGCCAACTATTTATGGCGTGTAAGCTAAAATATGGAGATAATGACTAAGTACCTACAGAAAATTAGATGTATGCTTTTAGGTTAGAGCATATGGAGTGATTTAACTAATCACTATGATTTGCTATATATTTGGTCTGATACGGAAAAAATGAAAATATATTTTGTCTAGTTTGAGAACTTTTGTGGACCATGCATGTTTTGGAATCTATTGATAAGAAAAAGTGATTTTATGGTTGATTAATTGATATTCTGTCTACTTTTGTATATAATTTAATTTTTTTTAGATGTTGGTGAATATGTGCACACACTTGGTATCAAGTGTCGTGTATGCATATATATATATACACACACTTGATACAAAGTGTCATGTATGTATTATGTACACACTTGGTACCAAGTCCTGAATGTGCACACATGCACATATCTTGGTACTTGGTGTCGTATGTGCAATTCCTTAAAAGTAATTTTTAGAAAAATGTGTTCATTATTTTAGTACATTAAAATGTGTAATAAAATATTGAACACCAAAAAAAGGGGGGAACTTGTACCGTCTTTTAGAGGATCTTTTGTGGTTAGGATCTTCTAAAAGCAATACAAGTTCCCCTTTTTCTTTTTTGACACTTAAAAGTTTATCGCTTAAAACATTTCAGGTTTCATAATTTACCTAATAATTTTTAATAAATTAATAAAATGACATTAATAAAAATTATTCATAATTTACCTAATAATTTTTAATAAATTATTAAAATGATATTAATAAATAATTATTCATAATGCACATAATAATTTTGGTGCACTATTAAGTGTAATAATTTAAATAATAAGCATTGATAATTAATAATAGAAGAACAATATTTAAATAAATAATAATAAGTTATAAATAATATATTAGTACATTTAAGCAACATTAATAAAAAATAATACCCAAAGTACCCCTAACGTCGCAAAATACTAAGTGTACCTATAGAATAGCAAAAATACTTCAGAAGAGTTAACAATAATATTTTAGCACTAAAAATAATAAAAACAATTAAGTAAATAATAATCAAGTATAAATTTGTAAGTAATAATAATTAAACAAATAATTAATAAAACACTTTTAAGAGATATAAAATACTCAAAATACCCTTAGGAGACCTAAAATACCAAAAAACCCTAATACCCAAAATACGCCTAAGAGACCTAAAATATCCAAAACATCCCTAAGAAACCTATGATACCCAGTATAGCCTTATGCGACCTATAATACCCAAAATAGCCCTAGGAGACCTAAAATACCTAAAAAAGCCCTTGGAAGAAAGAAACTATCCAAAATACCCCTAGTAGACCAAAAATAGCATAAAAACCCTTGTGAGGTTGAAAATACCTAAAATACCTGTAAGAGACCAAAAATAATTGAAAACCACATACGAGGTCAAAAATACCCGAAATACCCCTATGAGATTGAAAATACCCAAAAAACCTTACGAGGTTGTAAATATCCATAATACCCCCAGGAGAAAAAAAATACCAAAATATCCCTAGGAGACCACAAATACTCAACAAACTTTCACAAGGTTCAAACCACCTGAAATACCCCTACGAAATAGAAAATATCCAAAATACTCTTATGAGGTCAAAAATACCCGAAATACCCTTGGGAGACATAATTATCCCTTTGAGAGTAAAATTACCTAAAATATTCTTAAAGGACATAAAATACCCAAAATACCCCTACGAGAGTGAAAATGCCTAAAATACCCTTAGGGATAATTTGAGTAATTTGTGATGACAATTTGTTTTTCTAGTCATAAACTGTACATTAGTACACATTGTGACTTTAATACATCCATGTATGATTTTATTCACGAAAGAAAGTGGCATAGACCCGTTCAGGAGTTGGTGAGAGATTATGCATCTCGATATCGATTCTTGAATTGTCTCGTTTGGACAGTTTGGGATTATACGTTATGCGTTGTCGTTCACTTATAAATATTATTCTTTGGTCGAATTCCGATGGTATCTCCTTGTTCTCCGGGTGTGTACATATATGTAGCACACTTAGGGAAACTGCGGGGAGATACTGCCGAAATTTCGGCGTGGACGGAATAATATTTGAGTGAATGATGGACCGCTTAATAAAGTAATCCTAAATGGATAGGGCCTTCCCTTTTAGAAATGGAGCAATAAGATGGATTTAAGATATATACACATAGAAGCACTTACATATATGTATTGTACTCTCTCTCACGATTCAATGTTTTTGCTGAATATGTATAAGAGAAGATGGATTTTGACAAGAGTTGGATGAGCATTAGGAGCCGCTTGTCAGCTCAATTTAGAAGAGGTGCTAACGCATTTGCTGAGAGGGCAAAACAGTTTGTCAACTCTGAAGGGAAAGTAAGATGTCCATGTATGGTGTACTTAAACGGGAAATTTCAAGATCTGATAACTATTGAACATCATTTAATTGAGAAGGGCATACAACAGTCCTTACCTTATGGTCGTATCATGGTGAGTCATTCCCTGTTGCCCATGTTCCTAGTGAGGATGAAAATGATGGGTAAGGCGATGAGATGCAAGATCTCCTGGCTAATATTGCTGGAATAAGTCATGAAATTGACCAAGACTTGGATGATGTTCCTAAAATTGATGGTGATCAACAAATAGACAAGTTTAGTGATTTATTTATGGAGATGGAGAAAGAGTTATATCTTGGGTGTACAAAATTCTCAGCCCTTAATTTTTTAGTAAAGTCGATGCATTTAAAGGTGCTCAACAAGTGGAGTAATAAATCGTTTGATATGTTACTAAAATTGTTGATTGAAGCTTTTTTGGAGGGAACAAATTTACCTGTGTCTCATTACGAGGCGAAGACAAAGCTGCGTGATATCAGTCTTGGGTATGAATCAATTCATGTTTATAAGTATGATTGTGCTCTATTTTGGAAAGAAAATTCAATTCTAGACAAATGTCCAATATGTGGTGAAAGTCATTGGGAAACAGGGAAAAAAATACCAAGAAAAATATTGCGATATTTTCCTCTAACGAACTGATTGAAGAGGTTATATAGTTCCTGACATACTACAAAGGACATGAGATGGTATGATTCAGAGAGGCTGAAGGAAGATGTTTTGAGACACCCTGTAGATGGTCTTTCTTGGAAAGAGTTTGACCGAAAGTATCTTTCATTTAAGTATCAGATCCTAGAAACATCCTGTTGGGATTGGCGACCGATAGATTTAACCCGTTTGGGAATATGAGCAATGCATATTCCATATAGGCAGTCATACTTATTCCATATAACTTACCACCTTGGAACTGCATGAGATTAGAGTCCATGATGCTATCACTTCTGATTCGTGGTCCGATAGCTCTTGGAAAAGACATGGATGTCTTTATGAGACCTCTTATTGACGAGCTGTAAGAGCTATGGGTGAATGGTGTTCAAACTCGGGATGTAGTAAGTAGCAATACATTCTGTATGCATACTATAGTAATATGAACCATCAATAACTACCCAGCATATGCCTTAATGTCAGGTTGGAGCACTAAGGGGTATAAGGCTTACCCAACTTATAATGAAGAAACTCCATCTGTGGGGATTCGAAATAGGTTGCATATATCGGGCACAGATAGTTTCTTCCTATGGGTGATCGATTGCGAAAGAGTAAACAGTTCGATGATCATCATGAAATGAGACCGCCGCCTTGGAAATACTCTAGAGAAGACATCTTGAAATAGTTGGAGCATTCACAATGATGTCTAGTGCAGGCATATTGATAGTGATACAAGTTCGGAGGAAAATAATGATATACCTGATGACGAGGTTTAAATTGTCTTTTGTAATGATTAATGATTCTATTTTAATGGTAATTCTATATAATATATTTTCTATGTTGGCGTACAATAAAATTCCAATAGCTTTTTTTTTTCTTTATGGTTTTATTTTGTTAATTATGTACTCTTTATGAATATTATTGTATTAAGTTTTTATTTAATAAAATTATTTTGTTATTATTTACTAATTTGTATTTAATTAATAAATACTTAATTAATTTTAAAATAAATAATTTCTATTATTTATTAATTTTTATTTAATTTGTAAATATTTAAATAAATTTAAAATGAATTTTTATTTTTTTCCTGATAGTTTTGTCGATGCATTTGTTAAACGCGTCGGCAAAGGTGTTCTGTAATTGTCCATTTTCTGACGTTATTTTGCGTCGGTAAAAGTCTACCCTCTGGACCTTTGGCGACGAGGTTCGTTGACTGTGTCGGGAAAAGGTTGGCCAAACTTTGAATTTCGGTAAGTTTTTTCCTGACGACACACCTTCTCCAACGCTTTAGTAGTATCGGTATAGATGTTCTTTGCCGACGCATTACACTAATGCGTTGGTAAGTTGCATTTACTGATAAACTTGTGCTGACACTGATTAGAGACGGATTTTACATCAGGAAAGGTTTGATAACCTTTTCTAACATTTTTTTCTTTCTTTTTCCGACACATGAAAGCGTCAGTAAAGGCCAAGTTTCTTGTAGTTACCCAAAAACTATATCTCAGTAAGTTACTTTGTGATAGGTAATTATTTGACCTTAGGTAAGAATAAAAGGCCAAAAGAATAAAATAAAAAGCACTATAGTATAGTGAGAGGTACTTAAAGTAACCACTCAAGTTATCTCTTCAAATCTAAATTTGTTAAAGGTACTTAAAATATACTTAAGATAACCACTCAGATTACCTCTTGAAAACATAAATTTCATCAAATATACTCGATATAATAAGTCTGGTCATTTTTTAAAAATCTAAATTTATCCAAATTACTTAAGGAAGTATTTGAGGTAACTAATTCGGTTACTTATTCAAAACTTAAATTTAACAAAGGTATTTGGATAACCAATCATATTACTTCTTGAAAATCTAATTTTTGTCAAAAAAATACTTGAGCTATTCAATTAGATTATTATATATGATTGTGGATATCTTATTAGGTTACCGAAGTACTATTTTTTTTATCAATTTCGTACGTAGCTGACTATAGATATCTTATTACATCATCAAACTACTATTATTTTAATTATATTGATGGTATATAACTAGTTTTAGTTACTTTTTGAATATTTGATAATAGATATCTCAACAAATGGCCAAAAAAAATGAATAAACAAAGATCTCTGAAAGTGCTAGTCTATCAAACTACTTTTTTTTGTAATCATATTGATAGAAAATAACTACTTTTTGTTACTTTGTAAATGTTTGATTATAGATATCTCATTAAGATACTAGCCAAAAGCCAAAAAAAACATATGTATATATACAAGAAAAGAGATTATAGGCCAAGGAAAACAAAAGGGCACGGAAAAAAAAAAAAGAATGAAATGAAATGATAAAAAGAATAAAAATAAAAATAAATGCTAAATAGAGATAAAAGATACATTATATTGGGAAACGCCTAAGTCGAATCTAGCAACTGAGAGTTAAAAAAGCAAGGGCATTGACCACTAAGCCTAGCGCATTATTTCAAAAACTATCGTATTTACTTATATATAAAATAGCGCATCCGCATTCGGGAATTTTCTGAGAAATCAAAATATCTAGAATTTATCGATTTTTTAATTTTTGTCCTTGAATTCCTCTAATAACCCTACACAAATTTAGAGGTACGAGGCCCACCTATATCATAGCATATTTGGTTGAGTATTTATAGAAAATATGCTTTTTTCCAGATTAATTTGAAAAGTGGCCCTTTTTTACACCTACTTAATAAATGGCCACTTTATAATTTTATTTGAATAAACTTAATAAAAATATCTTAAGGTTTGGATGTCCTACAATTTAAAACTTAAAATTTATATTTACAAAATAATACCCTAAAATTAGAAATTTTTTAAAATTAAGACTTTGAGTTGACTTTTTAAATAAATTTAATTAGTAAAAAATAATAATATCCTCAAAATTAAGAAGAATAATATAGACTAATAAAATTTTAATGGAGGATATTATTGATTTTTGATTACTAAAGTTGGTTAAAAAGTCATTCAGGGTATTAATTGTCTAAAATTCTTAATCTCAAAGTACTGATTTGTAGAATCTAAACTTCATGGTTTAAATTATAGAATACTTAAATTTTATGGTATTTTTCTTTTAAATAAATAAATAATTAAATTTATGAACAAATAATTAATTCATCGAATAACAACTAAAAATAAATAATTAAGTAAATATTATATACTAGTTAAGATTATGAAGAATAAAATTCTTTTAATTAAATAAGTATTAAATAGTACTTTAAAACAAATAATTAAGTAAGTAATTAAATAAATCAATAAACAAATAATTAATTTCTTCAAACAATAGTTAAAACAATTAATTAATTAAATATGTGCATGCGATTTTGAGACCTAAATTGTATTGTTTTAGTTATTTCAGTCACCTAGTAATATTAATTGCAGTCACACTTTGTATATGAGCGTAATTTCACGACCTAAATTGTGTTTTAGTTTATTTTGTACTTAAATTACTTTGATCCTTAGGCCCATTTAGAGATGTGTAAAGAGTTTGCACCTGTATAGACTCTAAACTCATCTTTGAATTGTCCTATTTGGACAATTTGAGATTGTTCTTTATTTATTATTATTATCTTGATTTACTTATCCTTTCATATATGTAGAAATTTTATGCATCTCTTTTTGTTCTCTGGGTGCCTATTATAGGTGATATACTTAGGAAAACTAAAAGGAGATGTTGCTCAAATTTCTACATACATAAAACAATATTATTTTCAAGCTAGCTCAATATGTAAAGAATAATCCTGAATAGGATACTCCAGAGAAAGATGATTAATGACTTGAGGATGAGGTAGATGCGTTGCAAAATAACAACTCATCTAATTTCATTTTTTGTGTTGATCTTCGAGAGTTGCAGTTAATTGAGCCACAAATTCTTAATGATGAGTCTATAGATGAAGAACAAGACATCCATGACGCTGATGGAGTTCAAGAAAATGACACAATCGAAGAATATATTGATAAAGAGTAAACTTTTGAAGAAGAGTATGATAGTGAGAGTAATGATAGTGAAGAGATTGAATAATTATTAGTGATAGGATAACACAAGTTTAGACCCCTTTGGAAATGTGTAAAGAGTTTGTACTTGTACGGACTCTATACTCGTCTTTGAATTGTTTATTTGGACAGTTCGAGATTATTCTTTATTTACTGTTGTTATTATGTACTTGTCATTTTATGTGTGTTAGAAATTTCATGTGTCTCTCTATGTTCTCTGGGTGCATATTATAGGAGATATAGTTTGCATACTTGGGAGAACTAAAGGAAGATGCTGCCAAAATTTGTACACACATAAAACAATATCATTTTCAAGGTAATTCAATATGCAAGGAATAATCTTGAATTGGATGCTCCAGAGAAAGACGATCAATGACTTGAAGATGAGGTAGATGCGTTGCAAAATAACAACTCATCTAATTTCATTTTTTGTGTTGATCTTCGAGAGTTGCAGCTAATTGTACTACAAATTCTTAATGATGAGTTTATGGATGAAGACAAGACATCCATGATGCTGATGGAGTTCAAAAAGATGACACAATTGATGAATACATTGATAAAGAGTACAATTTCGAAGAAGAGTATGATAGTAAGAGTAATGATAGTGAAGAGATTGAAATGATTACTAGTGATAGTGATGATTCAAATGAATAGTTGTACAAATTTTAATTAATGTAAATTGTTATTCTTTACAAATAACATATGTATTATTGATAATTTCTTTTTTAGTTTCATATTTTTATTTTATTGTATGATTAATGTTTACATAATTATGGCTGATGTTCTACCCAGTTATTATGATGGAAATAAGGATGGGGATCCTCTACCAAATCCTACCAAGGTTTTTGGTGATTGTGAGAGTAAACCTCTGCCAAGTAGGCGGGGATCAACCAAATTAGAAAGACTTTAGAAGTACACTACGCATCCGATACTTATTGAGTCCAATATTGATAATGAGACTTAAAATTCCATTCGAAGGAACTCAAAATATTTCACCAGCTTCAATAAGAGCTTAGTTTGGGCAAACGTTCCCCCAAATTTCCTTTCTTATAACAATGTGTAAGACGAAATCGGAAATCAAATCTCTAGTGAAATTGAGGTAAATTATTGAGTTTGTAAAATATAACATTTATTATATTTATTAAATTCTTTCATTACTAAATTAATTTGCCTTGTTACTGATTGTTTGTGATATTGGTAGAGAGAAGTATAAGGAGCAACCAATGCATACGACAGTATCCTTTTAGGCATACGGTGAACACGTACAGCACGATACAATGATTTAAAGTATTGACCTAAAAGGATTTACTCAAAAGCCTATTTATATGTTAGATGAAAATTAGAAGAGACATGAGACATATATTGAAGATCCTAAATTTAAAGTAAATGATTTCTAATTATTTTATGTACAATCATTAATCTTTTTAAATTAGATGATATAATTAATTTTTATTTTCGTTTTTCTTTTGTAGAAATATTTAGAAATTAATAAAAAAAACACAGGAACAAGACACTGCTATCTTTGCAAGGCTCACAATCATTGGCAAATTGGCAAGATCGGAAGGTATGTTCTACTAATTTATTGTTCATTAAATATTTTTCAATCTTTTTTTTCCTCTTATAAAATGTCTAAATTTTTTAGAAAGATCCAAAAACGAAAAAGAAACCAGGTAATATAGATACATACAAGGAAAAACACTACAAGTATGAGCAAAGATGGATTCATCCAGCAACAGAGAGAAATTACATGAGTTTTCAATTAACATATTTTACAGTATATATAAATAATTAATTATTTGAAATACTATCTACTAATATTTTTTTAATATTTTTGTTAATTGAATGGGATGAGAGAATTGAGGGATACACAAACACAATAATCATCATCTGGTAAACGTACTTTGTCCACAACTCCAACCTTTATAGATAAATGAGAGATTGTTAATCATATTTTAAGAGTTCGACATGGTCACAAAAAAAGAATTGGACGAATACTTAAAAGTAAATTAATTAGATTAATCGCTTCTGAAGTAACTTTGACTCACCACCCGCTAGCTAGCAAACCAAGAACGAAGAGTTGAGAAGACAAGTGATAGGTCTTTTACAATAATTACAAAATGTGGCTATAGTAATTGCAGCATTAGGCGGCAATTTTGTCGTCTCATCACCGCCCGCTAGAGCAAGATCATTAGATTCTAATCAAGACGAAAATGATCATTAGTTCTTACTTATAACTTTTAATTTCTATTTGTAAATTATATTTTCTTCTTTATGTTTAATGACGATATAAATTTTAATTATAAACAAAATTAGTTATTTTAGTCTTATTTCTTTTTAACAAATTATTAAATTAATTGAAATATAAATAAATTTTTTTTTTCATTTATTAAACTGGAATTACTACTACAAAAATTTTTAAAATATCAAAAAAGATAACGAAAATAGCAAGGACAATGTCTTAGCTACATTAATTATCTGGACATTATCCTCGCTAATACTCAAGGTAATAGCGAGAACAAAGACATTCTCACTATTAAGTAGGAGTAGCAATTAACCAGTCACTGGCGAGAACACTTACTGAGGACGTAGTCCTCCTATTATCAATAGCGAGGATAAACATGCTAATAATGATGATAAAAGTCCTCGCTCTTGACCTGTCTTACTGATAGCTGATAAGAGCACTTTAAATGCGTTGATGCTCGTTCTTTTCTCCCGTTTTTTTTTTCAAGTACCCCTTCTGTCAATTATTTCCATTTAAAAAATGAGTAATGGATACACCACCAATCAATTAATTCATTGTGGATCATGTTATTCTGAAAATATCTAGACAATTTTACTTACGTACTTTAAAATCCAGCCAATTAGAGTCCTAAAAGAGAAAATATTTTTATTTGGAGATTCTTTTACGACATATATTGAGTGATTTCCCAATGGCTCAAATTAGAGTAACTATCTATTAACGCAAAAATTAAACTTTTCATTAAAATCTCACCCAATATTTAAGACTTTGTTTCGTTGGCTCTGAGTGTGCCAAGACCTGTGAAAGACCGTCATAATTAAGAAGGAAAAACCACGGTGCATTGCTATTTGTGTTTAGGATCGCAGGCTATGAATGAATTATGATTGTGAGGCTATCAATAACTATATGCCTTTAATAGCTTTATGTGTGTTGTTTATGGGAAAAAAAATACACGTGCAATGAACATGAAGACTTCGAGCTCTTTTACTAATTATAATATACACTGGTCGGTACTTTCTTAAATGGACGAACGCTGAGGAGGCAGACGATTATTTATTAGGAATGTCATGGATTTGTGATTTTTAGAAATTTTAAGATAAAATAGTAATAAATAATAATTTTTTTAAAATTTTAGAAAATTGAATATTTTAAATTTTAAATTTTAGTCCTCGAAAGAGAACGAAATTCAAATTAAGAAAACTATTCATTAGTATAAGTCTTTTAAGAAAATACTTCTCTTAAATATTAAAAGAATTAATTTATTTAGAAATATTTTGATAAATTATAATTTTCGGTAATATGAGTCCAGATTCTAAACTAATTTAGAAAAATTATTTATGGTTCTAAGTACTCAAAATTTGTAGTATTGTTGTCTTTACATATCCACTTAATAAAAATAATGAATAAGGCTAAATATTTAAATGAGGAAAATAAATTAAACAAGATATAGACACCCATTATCGAGATCACTATTTTAAATACACAAATATCTGAAAGTAGGAAGAATTAGTGAGGTGAATATTCACATGCTCAGTAAAGGCTCAATTATAGATTTTTAATCACAATAAAATACTTACTTTTAAACTCCTGCATGGTCAGTAAAATATTCAAACAGTTTCCAAAAATCCAATTGAAAATATTATCTAAAAGTTTATATCTTTCAAACTATTCTAAAACATAGTCTCAAAATAAAATCATTGTCAAAAGGTTCAAATACTTCAAACCATTGTAAAATATCACATCGAAAGCAGTACATATCTATTCAAGTTAAGTACATAACAGACAATAAAATCAATGACAAGTTTGAGCCACCAAAAACTAGTGACTGTAAGTATACAATACAGTGTGAGTCACCCAATTGAGTAACTGTACATGTGTACTGTGTTCGAGTCACCTAAGTTAGTAACCGTGAGTATAATATGTAGTCCAAGTACCCTAGGTATAGTACTGTGAGTCTGAGCACCCTGAAGGGATACCATAAATCTGAGCACCCAATAGGATACCATAAGTCCGTCAGTCATGTAAGTGCAATCAATTCATGCAATGCTATATGTATGACAAGAATGAGCATATGTATTATTTTTCCATAAAATATCAAAACAAACCATACAATGTTTTAATTAACCAAGTTCAGTTCTTAAAGCTAATTTTTTTTATTTAAATTAGATTTTATAAAAATTTCAGTAGTACAACATCTGTTTTTATCAAAATCAATAAAATTCAGTACCTATAGAAAACAGTTCCAAAACACAATAATTTGACACACCAACCAGTATGACTATCTTCTAAGCAGTTTAAATATCAATTCAGACCAAAATATGTATAAATCACATTTTTATGAATTATTTCATAAAATTCTATATTTTTTTAAAATATATGAAAATTAAAATTAAACTAATTTAGAGATCAAATAATCAAATCTTTACCTCAATCGAGTGACTAAATAGTGCTACAATACCATCAAGAGTATTTGACATCACTTGGTGGTCATTTGGGGGGTCGGAGGTCGTTCTCGAATCATCGATCGTCCACTATGAAATGTCATTTTTCCAATAGAGCCTCGAATAGAGAAACAGAAATCTCTACTAAATTTCTAACACCAAAATTAGCTAAGTTAGAAATATAATTGATTGATTTAGAATTGGGCCAAACTTGCACCTATGACATATAAAATGATGTGAATCGGAGCCTTCGAATTTCATTTATCATGTATGTCACTAAACATAGTTAATATATATATATATATCAAAATTTTTATTTTTACGAGTACATCACAAAATATAAGGTTTATTTTGCGATCTAATAACTAGATTGAAAAATTTTAATACAAATTAAAATAACTCAAAATTAACGAAATTCAATCTAGACAAATTTGAGTTTAGATATGTATATATATATATATATATATATACATATATATATATATATATATATCTATATATACACGACGTGAAAGATCGTGAAAAGACAAATTGAACCAGACCATTTCACTACGAAACGATACTGGAATTGGCACTGGTGATGGAAAGAAGATCACGACTTCTTTCTGTTTTTTTCGGCGATAGAAAACTCTAGCAGGGCTAGGACTAGTGGCAGGAGGTTCGTTCAGCGATGGAGCACCGATGCAGGTCAGTGATGCGGCTCAATGATGGTGGGAAAAGGCTGATCAGAGCTTTTCTGATTTTTTAGCATTTTTCGCCGTTCTTGTTTTTTTAACTTTTTAACAGAGGGAGAGATCGAGCGAGAGGAGAGAGAAAGGAGAAGGGGAAATGAGCTAGTCACATGTTACTTATAAAAGGGCAGTGTAATTTTTTAAAAGTTGCTCATAAATCCTTGATTTTCAAAGTTTATTTCAAATTCACCCTTTCAAATTGTAAATCAGTCTTGCTTCCAATATTTCTTACACTTCAGCCCAAATTCAAATTTAAAAAAAAAAAAATTGGTCAAATGATCATAGTACTCTTACTAAAATTAAGGGGTTTTACCAGGAGTCAAAAGAGTTTCTTTAGATTACCAATTAGAGGCTTAAAATTTTTTTTTTTTAAGTTGATATAACTTATTGTCAAGACTGAAATGAGATCTATTATTCTGAACTTGGAGGCAATGTTCAAGAAGCATTTAGTGGCTTCTAATTATGGACATATAGATATATAAATATATATATATATATGACTTTAAATATAGTCTTTTTTTGTGACAAGTTCCGGTACATAATTTAGCCAATATCGAACACACATTTTAAATATGATATTGGAAAAGTATATTTTGTATTGGCTAAAATAATGAGACTGATCCTAGAGCGGGATTATGTCTTACCCCTATGATATAATATATATAAGTTGCTAATCTAGTAAATATTTTTTTTTACCTATGTATATGTATTTTTTTTTTTATTGTTGGATCATCATCTAATCATAATCTTATGATTATAATGATGTGAATGAAAAAACATGCATAACGAATATTATTTCTCTTTTATTATTTACTATTAAAAAATATACAAGATAAATTTTAATTAGCTAAAACAATACCTATATATAGATTAAAAAAAATATCTGCTAGATTAGTGCCCATATATATGTTCATATATATATATATATATATATTTTTCAAGATTGGAATGGTGTCCATCTTAGTTGCTATATTATTAGATTAATAAGGAAACAAAGAACTAGTGGCTCACGCATGGCTCAATTTTCATGCTCTTTAAGTCATAGATCATGATACTAAATTTTGAAGAATTTCCAAGTTGAGTCGTACCATGCTATTTGCCAAAAGTTCTATAAGAAATGCTAAATGAACTTTCTTTCTCACTGTCTTTTATATTCTTTAGTCTCATTGTCTAATATGGATTATACTATCTATTTTAATATTTTAATAATGCAACAAATCATAATAAAATCTACCTATCAAGTAATGAAATTAAGAGAGTACAAAAGAGAATTGCTAGCGTTCCTCAAATCTTATATATGTCATTGTCCTTACATAATCTATGCCATGCTCTTATTTATCGAAATGTATCATGTTGGGTTAACTTAGCTGCTTTGACATGTCAACTTATTTGGGTCAAAATAATCCATTTTAATTAGTAAGTTTTCAAATTTATTAATGCAATTTTATGAATTTTTTCCGCAAATTATTTAAATGTAACTAGTAATCTTTCTAAGTAAACAAATTAAATATGATGATTTTAATCTATTCTAATTAACTTATGAGCATGAAATGACTTATAAATAGTTGGACAGCGTAAACATTACAAGATATCAGTGCTAGTCATATTGCATCATGTCGTGTGCTAATTGGCCGGTCCAATCTCTTGATTGCTCTTCACATTATCCCTAATTTCTAACAAATTAATAGTAATTTTTAATACTATATTGTTAATTTTTTTTAATAAATATTTCTTAATATTGACTCACATAGTTAATTACAATTATATGTGATACATGTTATCTAAATTGAGTTGGCTAATTACAGATCTACTTAGTAGGCTTTAGAAATATGTATTCGGTATAGGCTTTGTAATGTGTAGAGATCCTATAATGGTCCAATTCTTAGTAGTGGGCTGACGATTGGGTATTCAGTATATAAAGTTAAAACTTATAGGGTCGTAGTTCCCAAGTTAAATCAATATAGGTACACTTCTCTCCACTTTATATTTGAGAGTGAGAAATCTCGTCGTGTACTTGAAGTGATTTAACTGTGAAAGATCGCCTACCCTCATGATTTTGATTTTTTGTGTTCACGTGATTGCTGTCTAGCAATCTAGCATGATCAATAATACAATTTTTGCTCTCAAAGTCATAGATTCAAGTATTACTTATGCTTCTCAATAATGATTTGACATGATCATCTTAGGATTATATTAGATTTTATCAACTTTCAATTATGTCTAACATGTATTTCATAAAAATAAATGTTCATGTCTACAGTTAGTAATTGGTTGTTTATATTAGTTATTACATTGACTACATCATATATCAGTTAAATATGAACGGAAGTCTGTGTATAAAACAAGTAATAAAATAACGAGTGAGTATCATTCTCACGAACTTTCTAAGTTTCAAAAATTAGTCTTACTCTAATTATATTTGTAAATAAAGAAAAAAGAAAATAGCATGAAAATAAATCTAATAATTAGATTAAAATAAAAATAAAAGTAAATAATTAAAAATACAATCAAATAGCTAAAAAACTAGAGTTTCTGCTTTCATCATGATTAATGTCTAATTCTCTTATTCATTCAATTAATATTTATACCTAATGTTGCCAACAAACCTCTCTAACACAATTATTAATCTTTGTTAAGCATTAGTAATTTTAATTCAATAAACTATGTTGTACGTCTGTATCAAAACTCTAATTTATCAAAAATCATTAAGAAAGAAATTCACAAGTGCTATATAAGACTTATAAATATCCCTATTCTACAACAATCTCATAGCAATGTTGATATTGACAAATTCAATCACCACCTTTTACTCTCAAATTAAATCTCTAAATCCTGCAAAAATTGGCTAGATATTTACAAACATTAAGCATAGATCAAAATTACTCAATATATATATATATGAATAAACATAATTGAATTAAAAATTAACAGAAATTAAACATCATAATTTGGCTACATTATATCCTTAGAAAATAAAATCAGTTCCCGGTTAAAGCGAAAAAAATTATTATGTTAAACATAAAAGAGTAAAAAAAAAAAAAAAAATCGTAAGTGAATTTGAGTTGAACATGCTGGTCTCATCTCATGCTTGTATCATTCATCTCCTTCTCGTGAACTCTCTCTATATTTCTTGTAGTCCAATGCTCATAAAATCATCTAAATTATGCCCCAGCAATCCCAATTCATAGGAATTACGATCAGGAGTACAATTGTAATAAAATTAAAGTCTGGTGCTCCTGGAACCACCGTATAGCGCCAGGGCACTCACAAAGTAGCGTCTAGGCGCCGCCCTCTTGTGTAATCTCCCACATCCCTTGTGTTTTCTTTCCCTTTCTTCCTCTTTCCAGAATTTATACGCTAAGCTAAGGCGTATAATTTCATGCGGCTAAATTACTTAAGCTCGTTTCTAATCCCTCTATTGATTGCTGCACAGAAACTAGGTCACTAGGAGCTGATGTGGCGTGTTACGACCAGGATAAAGCCCAGGTGCACAGAAGCTAGAATGCACATGATCAGACACGCCTGGGAACGGGTGCTGTGCTGACTTGCAGTAGGCCCAGTGGACTGCTCCTCACTAGCTTCTGTCGGCAGTGAACTACACAACGGTCCAGATTATTCCACCGTTTTTTCCGACGAACACGATCGCGCCCTTTTCTTCAGGCGCACCTGGGATTTAAATAATAAAATAAACTAAACTAATTTAAATAAATTAAAATCTGAATTAAAAATTAAAATTAAAGTAAACTAGGATTCAATTAAATTAAAGAGCATAGTTAACACTATTTTTATAGAATTATCATCAGTATAACAGTTTTTATAATGACATTTGATGTCGTGATTCTCATATTCATATAATGGAACTGACATACTCAATCTAATTTTTAAAGAATTTAAAATTTTGATATTTAATTTAAATGACCCAAAAATTCAACCATTTTGCTAAGAGCTTTTTATTCTTAGGAAAATATATGGATGTAGTTTGTAGAAAAAATTCCCAAAGTTTAGTGTTTTTGAGCATTTAAGTCCACAATTTTTAAATTTTGTTATTTAAATCTCAAATCTCTCGAAAGAGTTGTACTGTTTGTCCTTCTATTAATCTCATCCAACTCTTTTATTAAAGAAGTGTTTAGGTGAAAAAAAATAATTAGATCATCTTTGGGGAAAAAACAAAACAGAAAACACATAAACACATACTCTTTTCTAATTTCTCGGTTATTACAGATAAAGTTGTGCTATTGTGGGATCGAGAGTTCGAAACTTCTCAAGAAGAAGAAAGAGGAATATAGAAGGCTTGGGAGGAGAAATATGGAAACAGTGTCGTTTGAGCAGAATACAAGGCCCAGCTCTTTTTTGCCTTCTTCCTTTTTATATTTGGCTCTCTCGTAATTGAGGTTGCATGTTTATTGTATTTTTGACATTTCATTTTTGTTTATTTTGGTGCATATTATCTCATGAATAAGTTATTCAAAATGAAAAGAAAAAAATAAAAATGACGAGTTCATCTTTATCATAAATGAATCATAACTAATCTTTAATCTAATAAATAGTTTCTTACTTAACCAATGTTCCTCTTATGGACTAATGGGTGCTCTGGGTTGGATAACTCATTCCAATGTCGTATCGTATTTCTATGTATCTTTTGGGTGCAAACTCAACTAAACTTTTATTTTAAATGCATTTTAAACTTTTTTTCCCTCAAAACATTGGAACATTAGGAAGAATCTCAAGGAATAAAAAGAATGGGAAATGGAGCTTATCCTAGCGGTGTTTGCTCCAAACAAATTTTCTACGAGCCTTTTCTAAAAGAGGAAATCAGAGTTTTTATGATAAAAGTTGAAAAAAAATTGAAAAATCTTAAATTTTGAATTTATTTAAAAATTTTTGGATTTAAATAGAAAAATACTATTTTTAAATATATTTAGAAAAATATCATTGTTTATTAATCAATGATATGTCCGAAGTAACTTGATTAATAACTTGTCAAATTACTTGAAATAATTTTATTAATTTAATTACTTCAAATAACTAGATTGGTTACCCAAATAACTTAATTAGTTATCTCAAGTATAATTGAAAAATATTAATTTTAGAAAAAATGATATTTTTCTAAATATTTATTAAAAATAATTTTCTTAAATATCTTTTAAAAGTGATATTTTTCTAAATCAATATGAGATTTTTTCAAAAAGTCAGCTTCTCTAGTTTTTTTTTTTTTTATTTTTAACACTATGGGCCTTGATTTTTTTGTAAAAAAGCCTTTCCAAAATGATTTTTCTAAGTGTTACAATATTATTCTAAATATTTTTTTAAAATGATATTTTCTAAATAAATCCTATTTCTTCAAACAATTTTAAAATTCAATTTTTTTAATTGAAAATATGCTATATAAAATCAAATTTCCTCATTTCTCATTTGGTTTACCCATTTGAATGAGTGTATTTAAATAGAAACTATAAAATATGTTATAATTAGAATGTTAGATATTTGAAGTGAAAAAAATAAAATGCGTCGTAATTAGGATGAGAGCATTTAAATAGACTCATCTGAAAATAAGAAAGAGCATTAATCTTATTCTAAAACAAAAAAACTGATTCAATAATTGATGTGACTAATGAATCATTTGAATATAAGAAAGAGCATTAATCTTATTCTAAAACAAAAAAACTGATTCAATAATTGATGTGACTAATGAATCATTTGAATGGAAACTAAATTTTTAAAATAAATACAGATTCTGAAGAATCATTTGAATGAAAAAAATGAAATTATTAAAATAAACACTTATACTAATATATATTTATATTTGAATGATATTAAATTAGTAAACTAAACAAAACTCTTTTTTAGAACTAATTAATAGTTACAAATATCGCGACCCTATGCAAGACTCTTGAAAAATTCATTTATCAAAATTCTCTCGAAAATGTCTTTTTAGTTTACATTAATTACTACTATTAATGTCAATTGTGATGTTCAAATTATGTTTGAAGAAATATTACGGTGTCTTTTACGTAGGGTCTTATGGATTTTCTTTCAAAAAGCTGGTGAGTTTTTCTCTCTTTCTTTTCATTCTTTTTCTTGGAAATGATTCTTGGATGAGATTGACAACGATTAACGGTGTTACTCTTTTGAGAGACAGCGGTTTTGATTGCCAAATTTTAAAGATTAGGACTTAAATATAAGGATAACTAAATGCTGGGAAATATATCCATACATATGAGTCATGACCAATCCCCTGCCATTTTCAGTTATCTTCTCGATTATTGAGCCTTAAACAAAAATCATTACTTCTGATGATCGTGTATCTTTTTCATTTCCTTTTCTTTTTGATTTGATAACTCGATCTATAACATAAATGAGGGCTACGATATTTAGGTTAATTATTGTAACTTGAAAGCGACATTGAATCCGTCCAATGGACGGCATTTCTCACACTTCTATCTACTTTATTTCTCACACGGTATCTACTTCATTTTTCGCATTTCCTTCATTTCATTTCTTTTATAGCTCCGCGTTTCACATGGCTTATTCCAATAATTGAGTTCGCACCAAATCTGGACATACACATTTACTGTTATAAAAAGTTGTCGATGTTCCACACATGTAGTACGTCAAATGGACTGGTATACGTATTTAGCACGAGGCATATTATGTGCTTTTGAATCATGCGTACCAAGTACGATAAGAGGTGTTGGGTCCTACTAGGCTTTAATTCTTGAGCTTTATAAGTTAGCGCGGCGCGACATAGGCACGATACAGTCCAAAAAGAACCAAAAAAAAAAAAATATGACTTTAAATATTTTAACAAATATTTATTTTTTATTTTGTTATATTATTTATATTAGTAAATTTTGTATTTTTTTAGTTTTTCTTATTAATAAAATCACTTTTTTATTCTTTCTTTTAGAAACAATTTTGCATTAATATTTTTTAATTGAATATTTTTTAAACAATTATGTAAACATTACATATTTTTTTTATTGTTTTAAATCAAAATATAAAATTTTAAATTAAATATATTTAAACTTCATAAAATATGGATTGTTATAATAATTTAATGGATAAACCAAAGTTAGATAGAAGATATATTAGTATGTTGAACTCATTATGTTCGACATGTTCAAGGTCTAACACATGTACAAGCATAACACAAACATAGCATGGTATGTGACTGTGTTTATGAATCGTGTTAGACTTAGAATTTTAAAACTTGGATTAGTACGAATACAGTACGATATTTTTTTAGGCCGTCCCAAACATGATATTAAGCATGAAAGACTTACTTTTTATGAGCAGTGCCGACACGATACGACCTATTTGACATCTTTATTTAAAGTTGTTTGTTAGCTTAACGTTAAAAATGAAGTGTAGTTCCTAGTTAGTCTAAATATTTCACCACACCTTTTTGTATATTTTAGTACTAACTATACTAAATGTTCCTAAGGAGATAAGCTTCCCACTTTGCAAATTGTTGTGCGGTCTAAAATCCTATACCAGGTTACATGTATAAGAATATGTGCGACCTTCACCGCATAAGTTATGTGTGACCTCCACCGCATAGGTTATGTGCGACCTCCACTGCAAGAGTTGCATGCGACCTCCTCCGAATAGGTTATGTGCGACCCGAAAGAAAAGGAAACTAGTCTCTGCTTCGTCAAACGGGTAACCTACAAGGAAAGGGAAACAAAAGTCTCTCTTTCAAGTTCGACCAGTTACCCGATTTTAAGTGATTACCCAATTATGTTGTTACTTAAATTGTATTACCCGATTGTATAGTTACCTATTTTCATAATTAGGAATATTGAGTTACCCTCATCTATATAAAGGGAGCTCAAGGTTTCGGCAGGGAAAAAAATGATCTTTTCCGAATTGAAAGAAGCAAAAGAAGTCTTAAGAGTATTTTTTTCTCTTCAGACAACATATTGTAATTTTGAGTTCTTGTAATTCTCCAGAAAATAGTGAAAAACAGTGGACGTAAGCTCAGCTTTTTCAGGGCTGAACCACTATAAAATCTTTGCCTCTTTATTTGCTTTGATTATTAACCCTATTCACACAAGCCACTTCTCATAATTTTTTCTAAAATTTATTGTTGACAAAACCTCCATCAACAATTGGCGCTAGAAGTTTGACAAATTTATTCCGTTAAAAAAGTTTGTCAAATTTCACTTTTTTAATAATGGCAAACACTAGAAACACTACCAGAATCACCGGAACTAGCCAAAACCAACCCCAAAACACTGCTGCTACACAGGCAGACCCTGCTCAGGATCAGCCTACTATGACCGCAATAGAAAACCGTTCCCAGAGACAGGATCGTATGGAGGAGACACTGGTGAACCTTCAACAAGTCACCAACCAGACCAATGACACCCTACGACGACTTGCTAAAGGGTAGATGGTGACCCCATCACAGCACGAACGTCGCAAAGAACGTCCTGCTCAGTTACCTGAGAAAGGAATACAGATCCTAGAAACAAGAAGACGCGGCTAGCCAAGAACCCAGCAAGAGCGTCATGAAGATCGTGTCTCCAGAGGAAAAGGCAAAGTCGCAAACTTGCCTCCCGAATCTGGTACGGAGAGTTCAAGTACTAACCGTGATCGTGGACAATCTTCTCTCAAATCCACTGATAGTCAAGATCGCTTGAGCAGCAAACGAAGACAACCATCGAGAAGCATCTTCGAAAGAATCAGCAGAGAGTCGAGACAAGATCCTGCAGACCTAAGACAGTATTTGGAGCGACGTCGTAGCCATGATCGATCTGTATCGTATCATAACGACCAAAGCTGGTCTTGTCGCACTATTTCACTGGATTCCTCTCACAGATCGTAGAAGACTCTACCTGACTAACCCGCCATGCATCAGGATAATGATCAAAGGCCGCCTTTGCCACCAGCAAGAGATAATGCTTTCCCTCTGAATGTCGATGTTCACAATTTAAGGATCGCATTAGACGCACTTGCTGATTGGGACGATGAGCTCGCTGATAGGTATCGTCAATCGCCATTCTGCGAGGAAGTTCGAGCTGCAGCCTTACCTACTGGATTCAGACTTCCCACCATTAACACTTTTGATGGGAAAACTGATCCACAGGACTATATGGATCACTTCAGTGACTTGACGGAACTCCATCGTGTCAATGATCATACACGTTGCAGATGTTTTGCTGTAACTCTCTCGAGAGTAGCAAAGAAGTGGTTCCGAGGACTCAAATCTGGCTCGATCTCGTCCTAGCAATAACTTCAGATGGCGTTCTTGAGACAGTTTCAAGCTGCAAAGAATTTCACTGTTCCACTTGTTAGCTTGTCTGCAATCCGACAAGGTACAGAGGAGACTCTACGATCTTATCTCAATCGATTCACCTCAGAGTTAGCAAAGGTCAACAACCCACC
>JXTB01000460.1:57046-67854 GCA_002914805.1 Parasponia andersonii
ATTTTTATATATTTAATTATTAAATAATAAAAATTAATTCAAATTTAAATAAATAAAAAAATACATTAAGGTAAACAAAATAAATTAATAATCAATAAAGAATAAAGAAAGTAATATTTTAATTGACATTAAAATTAAAAAGTATTGTCAAAAACTAAAAATATGTAATGTTGTCTGAAAGTAGTAAAAAGCCTACAAGCCTAAGTTTTCGTCCTCGGTTTCTTCACTGTCATCTTCTTGACGAGTCGGTGGAGAATTGGCAAAACAACGTGGTAGTGGTGGGGTGGGGGTATTATGCCAAACGATATCGAAATAGATCCTAGATGAATAGGAACAAGGGTAGACATGTTGACATCTGGTACTAGCGATGATAAAATCCTCTGCATATGCACTATTTGTGCCACCTGAGCCTCTATTGATCATTATTGTTGAGCGATCATTTCTTGAGTGGCTACTTCTCATTACTGGGCCGTCGTTATGTATTGTTGGCTCTCTTGTATGTATCATTAGATATCCTCAAATACTAGAGGTGGAAAGTCTGATAGAACTGATCTAGTATTAGAAACGGACTTACTCAATTTACATCCAATACCTCTCCTAAATCCGTGACATGTACTGAGAACCTCTTCTGTAATATGAGCATCAATGATAGAAGCGAGTGAGTTCAAACCTAATTGGGAAGATGCTTGAAACTAAATGTTATGAATCTTAAACATCTTATTATGCAAAAAAGATTAAAATTAGTATATAAAAAAAAAAGAGATTTAGTTTTAAAAAATTAATGACATACATAATTGGCCTCAAATTGTGCACTCGGTCATCTAGTCCACTTAATGAAGTAGCGATCCCTGAAACTCTTAGCAACTAGTTGAATTTCACAAGAAGTAGGATTGCGTTGTAAAAATATTTAAGGGGATATAATTTATTATTAAAATTTAACATTTTAAAAATAAAAAGTAGTATAAAAAAATCGCAATTTTGTTACCTTCTTATATTGTGCATGAGCAATAAAAGCGGCTTCCTATTTGTTCACTGCTAACTGATGCACTCCATTTACAATATTTCTTTTAGACATCGTCTGTAGGAAAAAGATATTTCAATAGTTTGATGCAACACATTTCGACATATCAGGCAAGGGCATTCAACTTTTCCTTGGCCATTGACATATTATTTAGCATTTTTAGCAAATGTAATTAAATCGTTCGAATATGCATCATACCAATAATCTTTTAAATGTATCTAACTCTTATCCATAGGCATCCACACTGTTATTATTCACAATAACTTAGCATTTAGACAGAATAATTATGGATGATCATGCAAAACATGTCTCCAATCCACCTTAACACTCTATTTCTAAATGGTAAAGTCCGAGCCCATTCAGGATTATTTTGTTATGTTATACATCATTTACTCAAATATTATTCTGTTCAAGTCAAAATTCCAATAGCATCTCCTCCCAGCACTCTTAAGTATGATACATATATGTACACACTCGGAGAACACTAATAGATACCATTAGAACCTGACCAAAGATCAATATTTATAAGTGAACGACAACATATAATGTGCATTTCTAAACTGTCCAAATGGGATAATTCAAGAATCTATATCGAGATGCATAACCTTTTATTAACTTCTGAACGAGTCTAAAGTAATTTTTTAGTGACTAAAATAATACATGCATGTATTAATAAATGTACATATTATGACCGTGACTACAACCTTTGTTATAATATGTCAGCTCGTTTGGAATGGTCTTGATCATCGCAGTTGTATAACTCTAACTGTTATGATCAAGAACATTCCAAACCAGTTTACGTATTGTGACCATTCTAGTATTCATGATTTAAGAAATGAATTTTGGGTATTTTAAGAGTACATGTGTGAGTATTTTACTTACTATAACAATATTTTGAGTATTTTATTGTTCTAGGGGTATTTTGTAAATTATATGGGTATTTTTAGATATTTTTAAAATTTTTGAGTATTTTACTTATTATAACGACATTTTGGATATTTTATTATTCTAAGAGTATTTTAGGTATTTTGGGAATTAAATTGGTATTTTTAATTTTGTTCATATTTTACTTACTGTAAGGGTATTTTTGGTATTTTATTATTCCAGGAGTATTTTGGGTATTTTGTGAATTATAAGGAGAATATTATTATATCTTTAAATTTTAACATTATTTTAGTTGCTATAAGGGAATTTTGGATATTTTATTATTCTNACCTTTGTTATAATATGTCAGCTCGTTTGGAATGGTCTTGATCATCGCAGTTGTATAACTCTAACTGTTATGATCAAGAACATTCCAAACCAGTTTACGTATTGTGACCATTCTAGTGTTCATGATTTAAGAAATGAATTTTGGGTATTTTAAGAGTACATGTGTGAGTATTTTATCTACTATAACAACATTTTGAGTATTTTATTGTTCTAGGGGTATTTTGTAAATTATATGGGTATTTTTAGGTATTTTTAAAATTTTTGAGTATTTTACTTATTTTAACGACATTTTGGGTATTTTATTATTCTAAGAGTATTTTGGGTATTTTGGGAATTAAATTGGTATTTTTGGGTATTTTTAATTTTGTTCATATTTTACTTACTGTAAGGATATTTTTGGTATTTTATTATTCCAGGAGTATTTTAGGTATTTTGTGAATTATAAGGAGAATATTATTATATCTTTAAATTTTAACATTATTTTAGTTGCTATAAGGGAATTTTGGATATTTTATTATTCTAGGGGTAGTTTGGGTATTTTGTAAATTATAAGGGAAATTTTATTATATTTTTCAATTTTATGATTATTTTACTTATTATAAGGATATTTTGGATATTTTTTTATTCTAAGGGACATTTTGACTATTTTGTGAATTATAGGGAAAATTTTATTATATTTTTAAATTTTATGAGTATTTTAGTTATTATAAGGGTATTTTGGGTATTTTATTATTCTAGGAACATTTTGGGTGTTGTGAATTATATGGAAAATTTTATTATATGTTTTACTTACTATAAGGATAGTTTGGATATTTTATTATTCTATAGGCATTTTGGGTATTTTGTGAATTATATGGATATTTTTTGATATTTGTTAATTTTATGAGTATTTTAGTTATTAAAAGGGAATTTTGCGTATTTTATTATTCTAGGGACATCTTGGGTATTTCATGAATTAAATGGGTATCTTATTATATTTTTTAATTTTATAAGTATACCTTTGGGTATTTTATTATTCTTGGGGCATTTGGGGTATTTTGTGAATTATATGAGTATATTTCGATACTTTTTTATGTAACGACCCGACTTTTTGGACCGTTAACTACTTACTTTTTTAGTTTATTTATTTAAAAAGAGAAATATAAACGCTAAAAATTCATGACAAATTTTTTTTAATGTTTTTATTTATTTTTAAGAGATTTATATTCATAATTAACCATTTACTTAAATTTTGAAACAAGTAAAATGCTTCGCGATGGTTAAGTAACCTTTATTTAAATTTGTTTATAAACTTTTTATTAGGGTGCTTTAAAGAATGCGTAATCATAAAGGCCTCCCAAGTGAGGATGTGAGTCATATACAGACCACTTAAGTCACAGATTCTCCTTAGACAGTTTAGGTCTTTTTGACAGAACCCATTGTGTTTTGTATTTATTTAAATTAAAACATTTTATCTTTTAAATATTTTGAAAACATTTGTTTAAATTCTTTTTAATCGAAATACATTTTCAAGTTCAATTTAATAAAACCATGTATTGCGAAATAAAATGCCAAGTTATAAGTGCATTTTCAAACAACATCAACCTTACATAATTGAAATCAATTTTCTCATAATAAGAACATATGTGAAAGTAATTTTAGTGGTAGTATTCCATTGCCCATGTCTCACATTCATCCCCGCCTCGATTCTAGCTAACCCATCAATCAAATTAGAGGTTTCTTTTCTTTGATACCTATAGCATAGATACTCATAAAATGTGAGCTTTTGCTCAGCAAGTACAATGTAATTCTCACAAAATATTTTACTTATAAACAAACAATCTTTTATAAAAGTTCGATTATGCTGTTTTATGAAATCATTACTTTATGTTTTATTATAAGATATTGTATCAAGATTTTATCTCCTTCTTTATCACAAAGACTTTTATTTTTCTTATGGGCCCTGGTGTACGTTTTGAGTGCGCACTACCGAATAGAGAACCAGGAGAGTGACCGAACTGAAAATACCTACAGTCATAGTCTTAACATACTTTTCCTCGGGAATCCTTGCTTAGTGGAGGTCGGTCTTGTTTTCTGTCGGATATCCTCACTTAGTAGAGGTTAGTACGATACTTTTAAATTCTTTATCTTATTTAGTCTTCTCTTAACATGAGTGGGTACGTTTCAACAATATGCCCAAACCTATATTCCATTATCACAGCATTTCCTTTGTTTAAGTATGCTAAAGTATTTTTACATGATAACATTGTAAAGTAAGCATACATTATTTTTATAGCATATGAAATGTATCTTTATAAGTATACATTATACACAGGCTATATAATAATAATATAAAGGTAAGTTAACACATAAAATAATATCAAACATATGATACTGCAAATATGAAATATTTTTAAACTATCCATGCCATAGGTGAAATTGTACTTATATCGTAATTTAATTATCCTAGTTCCACTCGTTAATTATGTATGTCTAGGTCAAAATTTTGCCCTGACTTATGTGTACTCTATTTGTTAGAGTAATTTAAAATGGACTTATACTTTTTTAAAAAAATTTCTAATTACTTAGTGGGCTTAAAACAATTAAGATTCAGTCTTGATCAAACATAAAACTTCACATTTCAGAAATAATGTTATGATATATTCATTGACTAATTTATACTATCAACTTAGATGGATGAGATTTAATTTTTCTTAACCTTTATTATGATGATCTTTTTAATCTATCAATAATTTGGTTGTTGACTTAATTAATATCGTCTTAAATCAATTAAATTTTCTTCGTTATATTTCTTTTCATCAAATACTTGAATTATTCTTGAATAATTTATTTATTCGTAATTAAAGGTCATAATATGATAAGTGAGTCAAACACACTAATGGATACACATATTTAAAATCTAAAATCCTACTTAGACTAAATATTATTTGACATTGATCGCACTTTTTAGGCCCATCATTAAACTTAGGCTAAATACAACATTATTTATTTTCTATAATTGATTTCATGTCTTAAATTTAAGTAAATCTTGCATTATCCCAACTAGAGATCTAAAATAAAATTTTCTATTTATTCTTATACCAAATTTCCAACCCAAAATTTCAAGTTTTATAATTTATATTTTTGCCCATAATCTTAAGATTTCTAACATTTATGCCCTCCAATAGTGAATATTGAGTTATACCTTATCCTTTTTTTAAAGATTCTTCCTTTATTTACTTTTAGATTTTAATATGATCTTAAAACTGTCTAAAATATCTTTCTCACATATTTGACACGTATTTTGTCAAAATTACACTTTTGACCCAAATACTCAAAGTTTTGCCATTTTAGTACTTTCAACTTTTGAGCAAACATCTTTAATTTTTGAAAGCAATTTTAATGGGTACAAATCTGTTCTTAAGAATCTAAGTCTAAATCATTCAGTTTGGTTCATTTTCATGAATATTTTATTTTATGGTCTTACATTTAAAAATTTTCTACTTTTGTATTTAATCATTTTGATTTTTTTATTATTATTATTATTTAGCCTTTATTATTATCAAGTATTCATATTTAGAGGCTTGAGAAATCAAAAAAATAAGTCTAAATATAATATAAATTATATAACATCTAAAGTAGATCAAATATGCTATTACCCATTTATTCTTTTATAGAATCTATTTAAACACATGATAAGCAAGGTGAGGGAATATTTACCTTCCTAGCGTGAATCTTCTTTCTTACGTCTCCACTACAATATGTGCTCTCTTCTTTTGATTATAATTCTTAATTTCTAGAGTTGATGGGTAAAATATTATAGCTCTTATGGATTTGGAAGAAAGTGAGGTAAAAGAGTCGATGGGTAAAAGAGCTTTTTTTTTTTTTTTTTTTTGAGAAAAGATAATTAGAAAAATGAAGATAGTTTTGGCTTAGTAACTGGAAGGTTAAATAAGGATTTGAATTGCCAAATAAGGGATCTATTTATAGGTCATCCATAGGAGGTATCCAATAATATACATTTTCACGTTCCATCAAATAATCCAAGTACTATTATTACCAATTTGTCAATATATCTTCTTTTCCTACTTTATTACCTTATCTTTCACTTTATTTTCTACTCATACACTACTTTTGTCTCTAATCTTTCTTCTTTTTTAATTATTTGGAATCTAATACCATTAGCTCCCAAAACAAAATCTTCACTATATTAATCTTTTTCATACCTTTCGAATTATTTTAGAGACAAAAGCCACTAATTAGTTTTGTCTATATTCTCTTTTTTTAGAATTACCTACTAACTTTATCTCTTTCTTTTTCTATTCAATTAATTTAAAATTATTACCTCCCTAAGGTAAAACTTCACTACTTGTTGTATTTTTCTACAACTTATTTTCTACCCTTAGAATGATTTGTCTACTTAATTCTTTATACACTTAAATCTTAGTCATTCAAGTTATGACATGGTACTATTTTGGTGCAACCATTAACTTTAAGTTATAAAATGTAACAACTTTTAATGTGACATAAACACATCACACTCTTAATTAGGTCATATTGATATTTATAATATAATCTTTGTAGAATCAATTTATTATTAAGGAAAACTAACTTAGAATTTCTAAGTTAAAACAAGGAATAACTATGGTTTTTTCACGTAATAAAATTTAACATTAAAATAATACTACACACATAATTTCAAGTATTTGCGAACGTATACTTATTAAAATTCGACACTAAGTTTATTAATGATAATTCTACTAAGATTGCAAGTCTAGGATTTCCTAGTAGGTTATATTTTAATTTTATGAGTTTTCAGTTAATATATGGGTATTTTGGGTATATTATTATTCTAGTGGCAATTTGGGTATTTTGTGAATTATATGGGTACTTTTTAATTTTATGAGTATTTTAGTTACTATAAGGACATTTTGGATACTTTATTATTATAAAGGCATTTTGGGTATGTTGTGAATTAAATTGATATTTTACTTATTTTTTAATTTTATGAATAATTTAGTTAACAAATTAATGAATTAATTCATTATCATTCATTTTATTTATTAATTCTAATAAAATAAAATTCTACCCTAAAAGGTTTCTAACTCATAAAAAAAAATAAAAAATATTAACAAAAATCAAAATTTAATACAATAAATATCAAACGAAACAATTTTTCATACTCAATCCACATTCTAAAAACATAAATATCCACCAATATCTAATAAAATTAATAGTATAATCTATCAATAACTCATCAAATTCAATATCTGATAAAGCTAATAGTATAATCCAATAATCCATTAAAAATTCATATCCAATATCAAAAAATACAATAAATATTCATAATCCTAATAATATAATATCAAAATAAAACTAAAACTGAAAAAAAAGTCATATCAATATCTGATTTTTTCTAATATTACAATATTTATTTTAATTAACACTAAAACATGACTAAAATCACAACACATAATCATATATATATATATATATATCTAATATCCAAATTTACCTAATATTACAACATATATTTTTAATTATATAAATAAAAAACAAAACTACAAATTGATCAACAACTAACCTATTAATCCTCAAAAGGTGATGGCATCGATGGTGGGGTAGAAGGATTGGCAGGCTGAAAAAAATTTCCAAAAAACAAAATATGAAAAGAGATAGAAAAAGAGGTAAATAGCCATAAAAAAACTTATCACTGAAGAGGGAGATCGATTTTTGGTTTGAGAGAGAAAGAGGAAAAATAGAGAAAGAAGAAGATTGGTTTCTGGGTATAGAAACTGATGTCCCCGCTTTAGATTTAGAGTTGCCGCTTTAAATGAAACACACCATCTCATTTAAAGCTCAAAAACTTTATAATGGTCAATTTGGCAGCCTAAATTTTTGTAAAATATCAAATTTATAGAGATCACTGTGTAGTGTGTAGGACCTACATAACTCCTATGCAACATAGTATGCCTAAAAAATTTTGCAAGGCTAGGCAAGTCTTAACTGCATGGCTTAAATATTAATTGGCTTAAATAACATGTAAGTATCCAAAAATTTTGCAAGGCTAGGCAAGTCTTAACTGCATGGCTTAAATATTAATTGGCTTAAATAACATGCAAGTATCCAAGCTAGGCTTAGCCAAATTATATTTTTTTAAAAAAAACAAATAAACAAATTAGGGTTGTTGTTCTTTAGAATATATATTTGTAATATGTGCAAAATTTATGATTCATTTTAGAAAGAAAATTGAGATTATGGAAACTATATTATTTTTGGTTGCATATTTGGAACAAGATTACTCGAAGGAGTCAATATTGCACTTTGAGTTATCATGGTTCAAAAGATAGCAAGTGTAAAATTTGGTAAAGTGTAGGGACAAAAGAGACTTTTTAAAGTAAGTGGCAAACTTGTAAATAAGTAATTTTTAGAATAAAATATTCAAAATATCTGAATTTGAATTTAATATTCAAGTATTACAGTAGTCAGAATTTACATAAAAGAACCTCAGATTTCATTTCTTCTACAACTTGGTCCTCAAAATCACCAAAAAAGTTCAGAACTGTCAAGCCTCGCTGTTCCTGCTGTCAGTTCGATGCACCATCTCGTGCAGAAGAGGACTCGTTGATGGTCAGATCCCAACTAGTTTCGCCAGAATCAGAGCTCCAATGGCCGAGATCTGCTCCCCCGAAATTTTTGTCACTTTCATGGTTTTTTGGCCTATTGCTCAACGTCCGATGTCTGGTCATCTAATTGCCAGCATGTGGAGACTCTTCTCACCGTTGCTAAGCTCCTCCAAGTAGTTTCATGGCTCAATTTGTTGCTAGTAAGATATTCACCACTTTTATCATTTTTACCAACTTTGTAAAAAAGTGATATTTATGTAATTATTTTAGTTGAGTAATTTATTTACTGAAATAAATGAATATGATGAAAGAGGGTTAAAAACCATGAATAATTACCATCAGTAGAAGTAAAAATGATATTTGGAAGTGTGGTAAATTTTAATTAGAAAAGAGGACAATTTTCTAAATATTTATAAAAAGTGGTATTTGAGTAATTTTTGAATTTTTGAGCTTAATTATTGCCTGACACCTCAAAACTGAATTCTAATTTCGAATTTGGACTCATTGAGGTCGAGAGATAAATTTTGATATAAAATACCAATATGTTTTGAAGTGAAACAAAAATTAGAATTTCGTCGCTCAAAATTGTACCCGTTTTGAGTGCTACGGACTAGTCCCACGCTGGGATCCACTTTTGATAAGATAAATATCTAATCTATCATTTTTGCGTGTTCTAAATTCAGTAGTAACCTCTATTTCTCTATCTGACTTTTTCAAATAGACTTACCAAAATCTAGATTTTGTCGTTCGAACAATTGGGTGACCAGCGAGGGATACTTCGAGCATTATTAGTCTGGTATTACCACCATATCGAGGTAGAGGTTTAATTACCTAATTTTATATCTGTTTCGAATTTCAGTTGTATTAAAATTTATTCATAAAAAATCATGATTTTACAATAGTTTGGTTAATGGTTTAAAATTGTTAGATTATACTAGGATTGGACTGTAGGGATTTTTATACATATTTTAATATTATGATTATGAGATAAAACAATAATGTATTAGCTATATATAGTAATTCTCAGAATAATGCTAAAGTTAGATTTTTAAAGTATGATTTGATTATTGCATACATGGTTGTGGTGAATTGTTACATGTTGTACATACCATACGATCACACATTTGAGCTCCATTATAGCATCGCGATATTTTATTTCACTGGTGAGTTGCTTCAGTGCTAGGTGAAAGATTTAAGTCCTCAAATAGGTTTTTGTTGATACGCTTATGGGCAGTGTCACGATGTTGGGTACTTCTGTTACAGAAGTATTATAAGGCTATTATGGGAGGGTGAGAGCTCACTTATTTACTTGTTAATATATGATATATACAATGATGTGATTTTAGATTCAGTTTTAAATATGTGATTATTTTGGATACCAATGATTTTATAAATATGATTTATAAATGGATTTAAAGGAACTAACAATACAGGTTTGAGAAATTACATTAATTCAAAAAGGTCATTGAATTGGCTTGTAATAATACTTAATGGCTTGTTTCACGGACTGAGTCTGTATAATTGTTATGTTGGATTATGAGACTACTGATGATGATATTTCATTTATTTAAATAAATTTGATTAACAGTCTATATCTAATGGTGATCACAAATTGTAGGAATTTTATCTTTACAATTACTTTTATAAGTTTTTCAAAAATAATTTTTGAATTTTCACTTGTGAAATTCCATTTCTGTCACTAGCCTAGAGTTTGGGTCATGACAGCAAGGTACGAGAACACAATGAGTAATTGGCTTAGATATTGTTGAGATCACCTTTAGCAAAGAGGCAAAATATGGTGTGTCAAAATCCATAGCAAAAAGCTTCAATTTAGCTGTTGCTCGTAAGTTTATTGGCAATCAAATTCGTGTCTTACTTATTAATAAAGAAATTGAATTTCTCGTGAATGGCCACATATTATAATAATATTTGGATAGCCATTTTAGATTTTGTTTTAATGGAAAAACAAA
>JXTB01000460.1:69695-82811 GCA_002914805.1 Parasponia andersonii
TCAAATTTCACTTGCAAAATTAAAATGGACAATTATTAATAAAGGCTTTTATTAAAATAGCTTAAAATAAATATTTTAGGAAACTCACTCACCTCTATCCAGTTCGAGATGAGCTCAGTGCCTTTTTTTTTCACATCTTTCCACGTCGGAGTGGAAGCTGGGATGGTGTCTCTAATCGTCTTGGCAAGAATGTTCAAGAACATCTTGTTATGATCCAAGATAGGCTTCCCTGTCTTCTCACAAAACTCGACCTTCAATCGGTCAGTCTTAAGCCTCCTAAGTTCTTTTTCGACTGAACAACCTCTCGTCTATTCCGTAACCCTCTTTCCCTTGGGATCATGTCTATCATCTCCAGAGTTGGAACCAGAGGCAGCACTAGTTTCTAGGGGAGTGCTCCCATGGCCAGACATCCTACAAAAAAAAACAATATCATAGTTTAGAAACATTACATAGCAATATAAAAAATAATAAACACAAAATTTTCAAAACTCTACACACACTAGAATATAAAATTATGTTACATTATCAGATATTCCATTCTCTTCTTCAGAACTTGTATCACTATCATCATCAAGTTCAACTTCTTCATCATTGTATTCCTCTAAAGTATTGTCTTCGAACTCATCATCATCAACTAAGAAGTCATTAGGGGTCACAACACGAGCTTGACAAATAAGGTCATCAATATTGTCAACTTCATCTAGTTCAATGTCTTCCCGATGAAATCAAACATTTTCTATTTCTGGAAGCTGACCCCATAATTGGAATGACAAAGAATTTGCTTCTTACAAAATAGGAACATTGGTGCTTGTTGATGCAATATTAGAAACATCTACTGCATCTAGAAAGTCCTATATGTTTCGAGGTGTATACTTGTTAACAAGTTTCCACAATGGCCCATTGTTATCATCATTGGTGTAATAAATTAGTTCTGCTTGTGATGTAAGTATAAATGGGTCATCTTTGTACCAGTAAGCACCTATATATATACTTGTGAGTTGTTCATCTAGCTGAACCCTTTTTTTTTTCGGATCAGTGTCAAACCACCTACATCTAAACAATACCACGTTGTACCTTTTAATATATGACAACTCTAGAACTTGTTCTAGTATACCATAGAAGTAGTTCCCATCAGATCCAGGAACATGGACACCACAATTCTGGGTGTTGCGTTTACTGTCATGCTTATGAACTAGAAACTTTATCCCATTCACCATGTAACCAGGGTAGGAGGAATTTGAGAAGTTGGATCTACTAGCCAATGCATACAATTCATCGTTGAGCTCATCTAAACTTGATGTTCGTAATTGATTTATCTAACATAAAAAAAATCATTAGATAACACATAATTTGGTGCAAAGATTAGCGAAATTTAGGAAATTGTACAAGAAAAGCTTACTTGGGATTTGAACTATGCAGAAAACTCAACTTCTTGTTGTCGTTCTAGGTTTGCACCACCTTTAGCTTCTAACTCTCTCATATGCTCACTACAAGTATGTAGTGTCATACATTAGGGAAGTTCTAATAACATTGATCAAAAAGCATAGAAGGATATAAAATACTTACTCAAGATATTTTTGTACTTCTGGACAGTTGTTCATTACGTACCACTCAGCTTTAAGCCGATCAGAAGGGTAAAAAATAATAATGTCTTTTTTGCCCAATGGGTGACTAACAGACTTAAAGACTGACAATATGTGGTTTGGTCGAGAATCAACAACAATTTCATTACGTTCGGGTCAATTGAATCGAGTTTTGACACCTCGCAAATACATAGAGCAAAATGTAAGTGCCTCTGTAATGACATACGCTTCAGCAATAGACCCTTCTGGACGTGCTTGATTTCGAACATACTATTTATAAACTTCCATGGCCCATTCAATTGAGTACATCAATCGAAAATGAATGGGTCCACCCTGTATTGCCTCTTCTGGTAAATGGAGAATCAAGTGAATCATTTTATCAAAGAAGGCGGGTGGAAATATTCTTTCCAACTTAGCTAATATGGTTACAACATCCTTTTATAGTTTTTCTAGATCGGCCACATTCAATGTGCGTGCACAATGCTTTTCGAAAAAAAATACAACTCAGTGATAGTTCCTCGGATTTCCTTTTTCAAATACGGTCTAATCCCAGCAGGTAGAAGACATTGGAACAAGACATGATAGTCATGTGATTTTAAACCAGATATCTTGTCTTCTGTTTCACTCATATTTTTTGCTAAGTTGGAAGCAAAACCATCAGGAAATTGGACTGACTTGATAAATTGACAAAACTTCTTTCGCTCTCCAGGACTTAAAGTGTAAGAAGCATGTGGCTTCTTCCACTTGTTTCCCACTTTGTATAAATGTAACTCTTTGCGAATATTCATATCTACAAGATTAAGTCTAGCTTTATCTATGTCTTTTGATTTCCCCTCGATGCCCAAGAGAGTTCCCAAGACACTGTCACACACATTTTTCTTGATGTGCATGACATCTAAATTATGTCTCAGCAACAAGTGCCGCCAATAATAAAGCTCGAAAAAAATACACTGTTTCAACTAATTTAGCTCAACTGTAGTATGTTTCCTCTTTACTCCGCCATAATCTTTGTGTTTCCCAGGCAACCTGATCTGTAAGTATTCTAACTGACTCAAAATATCATCTCCGGAGTACTTGTTAGGCGGCGGCCTTAAGTCATATTGACCATCATATTGTCTACTCCTCCTCATTTTATCATCCATTGGAAGAAAGCGTCAGTGCCCAATATACGCTACCTTACTTCAGATCCCCACAGATGGAGTTTCTTCATTACAAGTTGGGCAGGCTTTATACCCTTTTGTACTCCAACCTGACATTTAGGCATATACTGGATAATCACTGATGGACCACATCACTACAGCCCACATACATAATGTGTTATCACTTACTGCATCCCTTGTTTCAACACCATTCAACCACAATTCCTTCAACTCATCAATCAAAGGACTCAAGAAGATGTCCATGTCCTTCCTAAGGGTAGTAGGACCAGGGATAAGGAGAGACAACATCATTGAGTCCACTTTCATGCACTTCCTCGGTGGCAGGTTATACGGAACAAGTATAACTGGTCACATGCTATAAGCAGTGCTCATATTCCCAAATGGGTTAAATCCATCTGTTGCCAACCCTANATCTCCGGAGTACTTGTTAGGCGGCGGCCTTAAGTCATATTGACCATCATATTGTCTACTCCTCCTCATTTTATCATCCATTGGAAGAAAGCGTCTGTGCCCAATATACGCTAGCTTACTTCAGATCCCCACAGATGGAGTTTCTTCATTACAAGTTGGGCAGGCTTTATACCCTTTTGTACTCCAACCTGACATTTAGGCATAAACTGGATAATCATTGATGGACCACATCACTGCAGCCCACACACATAATGTGTTATCACTTACTGTATCCCTCGTTTCAACACTATTCAACCACAATTCCTTCAACTCATCAACCAAAGGACTCAAGAAGATGTCCATGTCCTTCCTAAGGGTAGTAGGACTAGGGATAAGGAGAGACAACATCATTGAGTCCACTTTCATGCACTTCCACGGTGGCAGGTTATACGGAACAAGTATAACTGGTCACATGCTATAAGCAGTGCTCATATTCCCAAATGGGTTAAATCCATCTGTTGCCAACCCTAATCGGACATTTCGTAGATCAGCTGCAAATAAAAGATATTTTCGATCAAACTCCTTCCAGGCAAGACCATCTACAGGGTGTCTCAAAACACCATCTTCTTTTGGCCTTCCTGAATCATGCCATCTTATTTCCTTTGCAATATGCCGAGAACTATACAACTGCTTCAATCGAGGTGTAATAGGAAAATATCTCATCACTTTCTTTGATACTTTTTTCTCTACTTCCTAACAGCTTTCACCATACATCAGACAACTGTTTAACTCTGAGTTCTCCTTCCAAAATATAACATAATCGTACTTGCATTTATGAATTGATTCGTATCCAAGTCCGATATCACGTAACTTTGCCTTAGCCTCATAGTGTGATCCAAGTAAATTAGTCCCATCTGGAAATGCGTCAAGCAACAATTTGAGTAACATATCAAATGATTTACTGCTCCACTTGTTGGGGACTTTCAAATGCATCAACTTAACTAAAAAGTAAAGCAATGAGAACTTTGTGCAACTAGGATACAACTTTTTCTCCAACTCCTCAAATAATTTGCTAAACTTGTCCGAGTCTTGATTGCCATCTGTTGGGATGTCATCTAAGGTTGGATCAACTTCATAACTTGGTCCACTTACTCCAGCAATATCAGCCATGAGATCATGCATCTCATCCCCTTCGGCCTCGCTTTCCACAGTTACTGCTGGAAATGATTCTCCGTGATATGACCATATAGTATAGGACTATTCGATGCCCTTTTCAACTATATGTTATTCCACTATATCTAGGTCTTGGAATTTCCCATTCAAACATCTTCTACACAGACATCTCACTTTACCTTGGTCGTTGACAAATGCTTTTGATCTCTCAGCAAAAGCCTTAGCACCACTTCTAAACTGAGCTGACAATCGATTCCTTATGTTCATCCAACTCTTGTCGATGTCCATCTTATATTGTCCACATATAGCGAAGAATAATTATTAGTAAAGAACGCATTCAACGACATATAGGCATATATATAGCTAATATGCAAGTGCTTCCATGTGCATGTGTCCTAAATCCACCTTATCACTCCACTACTAAAAGGTAAGGCCCTATCCCATTTAAGATTACTTTGTTATATGGTCCATCATTCACTCAGATATTGTTCCATTCACGCCGAAATTCCTGCAGCAACTCCCTACAGTTCTCCTAAGTGTGCTACATATATGTATACACTTAGAGAACACGTGGAGATACCACCAGAACTCGACTAGAGAAAAATGTTTATAAGCAAATGACAACACATAATGTGTAATACCAGATTGTCCAAACGGGATAATTCAGAAGTCGATATCGAGATGCATAATCTCTCACCGACTCCTGAATGGGTCTATGGTAATTTCTGTCGTGCATAAAATAAATCATGTATATATTAAAGATAGTTGATAAGCGTACATATTTGAAAAGAAATCATCAACCAACAAAATAACTGTAGATCTATTATTCTCTTCTATGGGTATTTTTGTAATTTCGGGACTTCTAAGGGTGTCATAGGGGTATTCCGGAAAATCTACATCTTTTATTGGGATCTTGTGTACTATACGGTTATTTTGGAAAATTTAGCATGTTTTATGTCTTATAGGGGTGTTTTATAATTTTAGGTGTCATATGATTATTTTTTATTTAATACACAATTTTAATTTACTATGATTTTAATTTAATATTAAAAATTATTATGTATATTATGAAATCTAAAATTTTTAAGGGATAAAATTTTAAGTGCCAAAAAAAAGGGAGGGAAATTGTACCGCTTTTAGGGGATCGTAACCACTAGGGATCCTTCAAAAGACGGTACAAGTTCCCCCCTATTTTTTGGTGTTCAATATTTTATTACACATTTTGGTGCACTAAAATGATGAACACATGTTCAAAAATTATGTTTAACAAGTTGCACACACGACATTGAGTACCAAGAGATGTGCACACTCGGCACTTAATACCAAGTGTGTGCATATATGTGCACACACAACACTTGTAGCCAAGTGTGTGCACATTTCCACAACAAAATCACCTACATTATATTAAAAATTAGATATAAAACTAAAATATATAGATAACTATAAAAACTAGAAAAAAAAATCTATCAAACAAATATAAAAGTAAGTATAATATCCAAAATGCCTAACAATCAATAGATACTAGTGAGTAAAAATAGAAAGCATAACACATACATCCAAACTCGAAACCCCATATTGGACATATATCATGATCATTTTACCAAATTAGTTTCATATTCTATCGACCACAGTGGTACCTTGAGTTGCAGAATGTTTTTCCAACTAGCTAGAAACTCAAATATTTCCTTGAAAAATACTGAAATGTAGAATTTACTTGCTGGCTATTCTTTGACTTTCTCTGTTCTATCCTAAAACGGATCAGGACAGAAAATAATACTACTGTAAAAAGAGGAATTCAATTAAAATATTTTGGATGAAAATGTTTTGCTAAGCAATCAAGACACCAAAACCATGACCAAAACAATAGCACAGAAAACTCCATATAGGTTATAGGGTTTATAGCCAAGTTGAACAACACTCGTCCAAATCTCTTAATCCTCATTTTAAATATATACGACCATTTCTTTTATTTATATTAGTTCATTACATGAAAGAAAAATTCTATTTCAGTTTCAGTTTCAAGATTTTTTTTAATTAGTGAGATAGAGATGAGACAACAAAACAATAGCAATTAGCAAAGTATAATTGTGTCTTTAACACTTTTTCCCATAATGGGATCTTCTTGTAGGTTTTGTTTCTCTGGATTCCTATCCCAAAGATGCGCTTCTTTTGGGCATTTAAGAGATAATATGGGAATTACTTTTTTTTTTAATATTTATACTTGTAAATAACTGTTATTATATATATTATTGTAAGAATTAAATTAACAATAACATGAAATATATAAGGTTACAAAAATATTTAACAAACGCTTACAATAAACTTTAAAACAAAATTTAAAGTTACCAAAAGTTTGGTCCACACTTCATTGGAATTTCAGTAGCACTTTGGAAACACTGTTACCGTCGAGGCCTGTGTAGGACACAGTGTCCTTAAATCTGATTCGCTCCCTCCACTAGAATGCTTGAGGACTTTAGCTAGCATCAGTTTCCCAGGATACAATGACAAAGAGTAGCAGGCAAAGCACCAACACCTCCACTCTAGGAGCTGGATAGTTTTGAACTCCAATACACTAAGAACCCTAGTTACGAAATTCCTAAACACTCGAAGAACTTTAGCTAGTAAACTCAAGAACTCAAGAACATTCGAAAAACTAGAGAAATTGAGAGAGGGCAGTAGAGAGAAATCAGAGAGGAAACTACTGATTTTTGGTGTGTAGAATAAGGTGGGGAAGCTCTCCTTTTATAGTCATTTGGAGTGGGAGGTTACAGACCTTACTTTTAATTGGAATAAATCCAATAAAGATAAATATGGCTGCTACATGGCCAAAAAACGCCTAGCACTAATGCTTGGCAGAATGGAAGATTTCTAGAACCTCCTCCATGGCTGTTACAAAGCCAAAATGCCTAGCACAGCCCATAAAAAGGTTGGCAGTTTTCTAAGGGAAAATGCTGGCAAATTTAAAAGGAAACGAACAATGAAATGAAAAAAAAATGAAAAAAAAAAAAAACCGACCCGAAACAAAAAAATGGGCTTACAAGAGTCCAAGTATTCGGCCCAGCATTCATGTCCGCAGGTGCAGGAACACACGAGCCTATACAAATTCAAGCCCAAGCTCAAAGATTTGCACCCCTCCTGCATGCACCTGAGAGAGCATCTGTGGTAGTTATTCTTACCACCATCACAAAACATGGCTCCATATAAACTACTAGGAATAATGTTTTTCCTTTCATTTTTCAATTCCAATGGTACACTTTTGAGCGACAATTTCTCATTCATCCGTGTAACATTTTGAGCGTATGAATATATGAAATCGATGTCCTCGTGGAGGAGAACAAGAATTCACCAAGACCTTTTATCAACAAGATATAGGTCCCACTTAATTCAATTCTTAACCCATTTTCTAACAATTATGGGATAATCTCAAAAACACTAGATATATTTAAACTAAATATCACGTTTAACTCTCTGTCCTTACAAAACCCAAAGTATCCCATTTATTTTCTAAAAAAGGGAAAAAGTAACACTTCTCCTTTTTTCAATCAACTTTTCGGCAGAGGACCGAAGGACCGAATATTTCAAGTTTACATTGAGGGTATATATATACGAAATCCAATTTATGTACTAAGTAAATCAATTTATATATACTAGATATACCAATTTTTATATGAGCTATATCAAATTTTAACAAAATAAATAAATTAATGTATCAACTAATATATTCAATCAATCATGTAATTATAAAACTAATAGATGGACATATATTATAATAGAGTGTCAAAATCGGTTATTTTGCTAAAAGAACCCTTGAGTTATTATGGGCTAAGCCTGCTTGTGGCAATTGTGATCACTCTACTTATAGATCCTTTGGTTATATTACTCTCAGGTGCCATTCTACTTCATCAAATTCTATATGGGAACCTTTGGTTATATTACTCTCAGGTGCCATTCTACTTCATCAAATTCTATATGGGAAGATGGTAAGCATAACCACTAAGCGACCGAGTTGCTTCAAGATTTTTTATTCTTAGTGTTGATGGAGGTTTTGTCAATAATGAATTTAAGAAATTGTAAGATGTGGCCTGTGTGTAGAGGGTTGATCAATCAAAGCATGTAAAAGAGACAAGAATTTTATAGTGGTTCAGCTCCAAAAAAGATTAGCCTATGTCCGCTGCTGTTCACTATTTTCTGGAAGATTACAAGAGAGTACAGATTGTGTTTAGAAAGTGAGTCCTCAAGTTAAGTTTTTTCCTCAAGAGCCTAGATCCCCACGGCAACATTGATCTTCCCCGTATATAGGTGAAGGTAGTTTAATGTTGCCGATTATGAAAACGGGTAAGTATATAATCAGAATATACAATTTGAGTAACAATATAACTGGGTAACAACTTAAATAAAACAACTGGTCGATCTTGAAAGAGAATCTTTTGTTTTCCTTTCTTCGTAGATTATCCATTTGACGAAGCTCGGTCTAGTTTCCTTTTCATTCTAGTCGCACTTAACTTGTTTAGAGAAGGTCGCACTTTATTCGGAGGGAGGTCGCATTCGACTTACTCGGAAGAGGTCGCACTTAACTTACTCGTGCGACCTATCACGTCCTCTTAGTTGCTAACATTCCCTTTTTGGCATTGACTATCATCTAGTTTTTAGACCGCACAACAATTGCCCCCCAGCTCCATTAGTTCTTTAGGACAAAATGGAGCTTCCATCTATTAAGTGCGAGCTCATAAATGCGACGTTATGATATTATCTCGACATCTTCGAAGAGTCGTCAATTCTCAAATCACATCTTTTCAGAACCACATGTACCTTTTCCTGACAGATAAAATAACGTGTCACCTATTCTCAGCAAAACTCAAGGAGACTTTTCAATTTTTTGAGCAGACATAATGACAGCAATGATGCCAGTTGTTATCTAAAATTGAGTCGTTTCAAATTTTGAAAAGATACCGATTTAATTTCGGAAAATTAACTCCCGCGTGAATTTCGGCCTCTAGATCTGAAAATTAAATACCTTGATCTATGGCTGTGATTTGGCGCCGCCAGTAACATATATATTGAAAATCACTCCACCTCTTCTTTCATTAATCAAACCCTATCGCCTCCTGCTTCTCTCTCCTGAAACCCAAAGCGTCCACAGAGCAATCCTTCTGGCACCATTCTGTTTCTTAGCTCGTATAGCTTTATCATCTTCTTCGACGAAGTTATCATCATCCTTCAGACGTCATCTTGGTCCTTCCATCTTTGAAGAAAGGTTAGTATATATACTCTCTCTCTTGTTCTTTGATTTTTCCAGAATTCTTATTTACAGATCCTATTTCTAGAAAATAGGAACAAACCGTAGAGCCTAAATATTCTGAACAAGATCTCATCCCACACTCGGATGGAATGAAAAATGGTAATTTTTCAGACCTGCTCCGTTAATTTAGAATAGAACATTTTTTTTATGATCTATGAACCTTATTAAGAATTTTTGAAGAACTGCTCGAACAATTTTATGTATCCGTAGATCGATTAGAAAAAAATGCGATGAGCAGTTTATTGATGCAATTCTAGGATGAGACCCCAAAACTGCTCGCATATAGCTAAGATCCCTAATGCTCGCATAGGACTAACTCCATCCATATTTCTTTTCAGATGTCTAGTAGTGAGGATTTTAGGGAAAGGAATGCATTCTCAAGAGAATCTTCCAATACCAGTGTTACCTCTATAAACCTCGAAGGCTACCTTGAGCTAGAACCTGAAGTAGAAATAACCGGGGTCAGGGAAAGTAGTCCTCGCATAGGCGACCTTCCTCAAGACCAATGGCCTCGGCATATCAGAGATGCCCCTGCGTTCGTAATGAGTTACCAATATATAGAGGGAGATTGGTCATGTACCAATGTAAAGACGAGTTGTTCAACAAACAAGCTCAGAAAAATCGTTTGCAACTATAAAATCGACGTCCCTCTACGCCTTCCCACAAAGTTCAATTGACCACACACACCTCCTTGCGGAATTGCCTCATTCTCGAAAGCAGTTCTTAGATGTGGTGTCCACCTCCTACTTCATCCTAACATAAAATCAATCGTCGATTATTATGGAGTCATCCTTTTTCAACAAACTCCAAACACTTATAGATACATGATAAATCTGTACATACTATACCATAAACTAGGCTTAGAGACCCCCATTGCTAAGGAGTTCGCTTGGTTTAAACAAGTGAAATCAAACCCATAAGACTTTGGCTTCTTTTATGCGAGCAAGTGGTCGAACCAAGCAATAAAAACTATCTACGAGGTTCGCAACAACATGGGAAAATGGAAAAATGCATTTTTCCACTTGGACTACGCGGATAACAACTTCTTTCAGAACCCTAGTAGGTAACTTTCAGCTTATTGCCTTTTCTATATAAATATATTATTCTGATCGTACTCGTATGTCATCGCAGATAACAGGGAACGACCAGGACTCTCCGGAGAGCAGCTCGCAAGGGTATATAAAATAAACAACCTTCCGATCGAAGAGTTTAATTAGAAGAAGCTTGGGACAACCAAGAACTTTGTTGCTTACGAACTGCTTCCAAGGGGAGCAGCCTTCCTAGATTCTACTATTCATCCCACCAAACCTTCGAGCTCGAAGAAGAAGCTGAGGAAACATAAGGAAAAGGGTGCCTCGTCTTCAAAACCGAGGAAACGAAAAACACCTGGCACTCCTACAGTCTCGGAAACATCCTCTTCAGACACTGCTTCGCCACCAATATCTTATCAGTAAGAAGGTAGTTATTTTTCTTTTTCCTCTCATCGCATTATGTCACCGCATGCTGACTCGCATATTTGTACAGAAATAGTTATTGGTAGCGGACTGTGAGCACCACCTTCCACTTTGGCAATGGCAAAGTCCAAGACACCAGAGAACACTCCTCCAACGACGAAAGGGAAAGAGAAGGTCGACACTTCAAAGAAATGAAAAGTCGCCTTCGAGGATATCCTGGCAAGCACGCCTCCTCTTCAGTCTCCACTATCTGCAAGCCAACCTGAGCCATCCAAGGAGACGGCCACTTCTGATGAAGGACCGACCCAGGTCGATAAAGATGAGGAGCTTTTCACATTCCTTCGTCAACTACCAGAAAAAGCTGGTATGAGTGTGGCCTTCATTAACCGTTTTACCTCAGAAGATGGCTAGGAGAGGATGAAGCGACGATCAACCATGGTTGCCTTCGGTTCTGCGATGAGGATATTGGCGAATGTAAGCATCTTCTATTTTCTCTCTTCAACACACTTTTCTAGTATTGATGTGTTATATTTTCAGATCGCTGTAGCTGCTATTCTGATGCATAACCCGGTCCTCGAATGTATTAAAAAAGCTGAAAAAGTCAAAGAAATAACCCAAGCATTCGAGGACTCGGAGAAGGCTCGTGAGGAAGAGAAAAAATCCTTCGAACTGGAGAATCGGCAGCTATGCGAGGATCTGGCCAAGGAAAAGCTTGAAAAGGAGAAGCTCGAGGAGAAAATTAAAGAACTTGAGAGGACAATCTACGAGCATCCGGATATTCTAGAGAAGGAAATGACAGAAGTGGCTCATAAGGCTATAGAAGAGTTCAAGGCCACCGAAGGCAAGGAGCTCGAAGAAAAAGCTAGTGACATCATCTCGTCGACCATAATATATAATATCTTCTGCGAGCATCCAGATTTTGACTTTTCTATCCTTGGTGAAGATGTGGTCGAGCTTGTCCAAAGTTGGAGGCAAGTGGAGACTGCTAAGACTGGAGATGCTGGAGCGAGCATATCTGCCTAATTTCCTCTTTTTTTTTTTTTAGAACAATGCGGGATTCATCCCTTAATTTTTGTAATACTTTGCTTGCATACAGGTGCGAGCCTTTATCAATGAATGAATGCTTTCTTTATTAGACGTTTATTCCTGCAAAACAATTAACACATTATATTGCAATATAAAGATACATAATTCAACCAAGTAGTTAATCACTAGGTGACTGATCGGTACGCTATTGCGATTCGAATCCAACACTTAAAATGGGTTTTAAGTATTAGGATAGGTTAGGTCGCTTAAGAAGACAACAAGTATGAGTGGTGCGAACTCAATACTGTTTTTCAAAAGTTCCATGGCAAAATGTAATATAGCAGTATATCACATCGAACAATGAACGCTTTGCTTAGTTACTTTGTTGTTCGAGGAGGGAAATTGCATAATACAACGTGCTATGGCATGAAGCGAGGAGAAAATCATAAGATTTTAAGAAATTTTAGAAATTTGCGATCTAAAATTCTGACCCCTCTAAATAGACGTTTTGCATAGTCCCTTAGGAAGCAAGTAGGAGATAATATTCTGATTCCACTGCCCCCTGAGTTTTATGGTATTCGAAGACTATCATAAAATTATAAAAGGTGGACCAAATCGAATGATCGGTGAGGAGACATCCTTATTGATGATGACGAATAATGAATAACGAATGACGAATAATGAATAACGATCAATGAATGACAATCAACGAATGACGATCAACGAATGACGAATAACGAATGACGAATATAAGTAGATATCTTTATTGATGAATGACGAATACATAAAGATATACATGAAGATTTACTGATAATAGCAACGAAGTTGTTCTGCATTCTAAGCATGCTCGATCTTTTGTCTAACAGTGCGAGCCAACTTATATGTTCCAGGTCGAATAACGACATCAATAACATATGGTCCTTCCTAAGAGGGTCCAAGTACACTGGCACCGTGCTCTTTATTATTAGGTAGAACCTGTCGAAGAATAAGATCACCAACTTCAAACCCTCAGCTTCTAACTTTAGAGTTAT
>JXTB01000460.1:86956-104239 GCA_002914805.1 Parasponia andersonii
CTTAGCTAGAGCATCTGCCCGAGTATTTTTAATGCGAGGAAGAAGTTGAATGTTATAGGCAGTAAATGTCGAGAAGAGTCTTCGTACCTCCTTTAGATAAGCCATCATTTTTTCTCCTCTTGCTTGATAATCGCCGATTATTTAACAAATGACTAGCTGTGAATCGCTGTATACCTCAATCATTTTGACCTTCATTTCTCGTGCGAGCTTTAGCCCAGCTATCAGTGCTTCATATTCTATCTCATCATTTGATGCTAAAAAGTTAAAGCGAAGTGCACAATAAATATTGTGCCCTTTAGGACTGATTAGCACTAAGCCCGCCCCGGCTCCATTCTCATTTGACGATCCATCAATGTAAAGTTTTCATAATTTTGACAAATCTATAGTAGGCTTTTCGATTACTTCTATGGGAACATTGACATCATATGTGAATTCTGCAATGAAATCTGCGAGAGCTTGCCCTTTAATCATAGTGTGGGGTTGAAAATTGATGTCAAACTAACTCAACTCAATTGCCCACTTGAGTAGTCAACCTGAAACTTCAGGCTTTTGTAAAACCTATTTTAACAGAAAATTCGTGAAAAACTTAATAGAGTGAGCATGAAAATAAGGTCGAAGCTTCCTGGATGCGACGATGAGTACTAATGCGAACTTCTCCTTCTCTGGATGTCTTGCTTCGGCACCGAGCAATCTTTTACTTACATAATATACCGGTCGCTATATCTTTTCTTTTTCTCGAATTAACGCAGCACTTGTCGCATATTTGGAAACAACGAGGTATAAATACAATTCTTCCCCCGGGTTTGGCTTCGACAAGAGTGGAGGAGAACCTAAGTATGCTTTTAATTCTTGAAACGCCTGCTCGCATTCTTCCGTCCACTCGAACTTCTTCGAACCCTTTAGTACTTCGAAGAATGGTTGGCACTTATCTGTTGACCTGGATATAAATCGACTTAATGCAGCCACCCTTCCCGCTAGGCTTTGAATGTCTTTGGGTTAGCGTGGGGATTGCATATTGATTAGTGCTTGTATCTTCTCGGGATTAGCTTCGATTCCTCGCTGGTTGACCATGAACCCTAGGAATTTTCCAGATCCTACCCCGAATGCGCATTTCTGGGGGTTTAACCTCATCTAATATTTTCAAAGAATGTTGAACATCTCATCAAGATGCTTGATGTGATCTTCAACTCCCTTTGATTTTACCAGCATTTCATCAACATATACTTCCATTGTCTTGCCAATTTGCTTTGCAAACATCATATTGACAAGAAGCTGATAAGTCGCTCCCGCATTGATGAGTCCAAAAGGCATCTTCTTGTAACAGTACAACCCTCGGTCAGTGATGAACGAAGTATGCTCCTCATCAGGCTCGTACATGGGGATTTGATTATATCCAGAATATGCGTCCATAAATCTTAACAGTTCATGTCCCGATGTCGCATCTACGAGTTGATCGATTCTCAGAAGGGGAAAACTGTCCTTTGGGCATGCCTTATTAAGGTCTGTGAAATCGATGCAAGTTCTCCACTTCCCGTTGGGTTTCTTTACTAAAACTGGGTTTGCAAGCCAGTTTGTATAGAAAGATTCCCTAATGAATCCAATCTCGAGTAGCTTCCCTACCTCTTCTTTCAATGCGACATAACATTCTGGATTCATGGCTCTTCTTTTTTGCCACACAGGCTTCCTCGTCGTATCTATATGGAGGCAGTGACACATGATATTCAGATCAATCCCCACCATATCCGAATGTTGCCATGCGAAGATATCCAGGTTTGATTTCAGAAAAGCAATTAATGAAGCTCCCACGGGTTCTTGAAGCTTCGATCCGATTTTAAGAACCTTCGAAGATCTATCGATTGGTGAATCTTCCAAGTCTTCTATGGCTCCAGTTTTGACCTCACCATCAATTTCTCAAGGGTCAAGGTCATCGATTGACGTTCTGCATGACGCTTCGCCTGACGCTTCTGATGCTTTCCTTGATGCTTCTCCTTATAGATGGACCATCATTGTGCGAGGTGTCATATCTTTTGTTGTGAGCTTTATTGAGTTATTATAACAAGTCCTCGTATCATATTAGTTGCCACGCACCTCGCCTACTCCTTGTTGAATTGGGAATTTCATAGCGAGATGATATATCGAAGTTACTACTCGAAGTTTTCTCAATGTTGGTCTTCCTAATATAGCATTAAATGCAGAGAGGCAGTCCACAACTAAGAATTGGGTCATTACCATCTGAACCCTAGGATAGGCTCCAATGTTGACCATTAACTCAATCATGCCCCTGGGCATTATGTTGTTACCAGTAAATCTGTAGAGTGGGGTGACAGTGGGCTTCAGGTCGCCTTCACTTAACCCCATCTTTTTGAAGGCGTCATAGTATAGGATGTCGATAGTGCTGCCATTATCAACCAACACTCGCCATAGGTGCATGCTTTCACAGTTGATCTTTATGACCAATGCATCATTCTGCGGGTAATGGACCTCCCTGGTATCCTGCTTTGTGAAGGTAATATCTATATTCGGTACCCATTGAAGCTTTTGTCATCATTGCTCGAGATGCATTACATTAGTTAATGATTGCTATCGCGCTTCTCGTGCGTACCTATCTTGTGCTCTCTTCGAGTTTCCACTAATGTGCGGGCCTTCAAAAATAGTTCGCACCTCGCATTGAATTTCTAGAGGTCGTTATCGGTCTTCTTCTCGCTTTTCATTGTTCAGTTTAGTGTACTACCGCAGCCGCCCTTCTTTAATTAATCTTTCGATTTCATCTTTCAAAGCGAAGCAGTTATTGGTATCGTGTCCAATGTCATTGTGATACCAGTAGAACTTGTTGGGGTCGCACCTCGCTCTATCTCTTTTCATCGATTTCGGTTGACGATACCTCTCCTACTGGTTCGTGACCGCATAAATATGATCTATGGGTGCATTCAGTTTCGTATAGTTGTTGAACCTCATGGGCGCTTTTGGAACCTCCTGCTTTTTCTGTTAGGGCTGTTTTTCAGTTGTTTGTTCATTACTCCTTTTATTCGACCTTTTATTATTGTTATTGTTTGTGGTCGCATCTTTAGCAGCATCCTTCCTTCCTTCCTTTGTGACCTTACGAAGATTTTCGAGTGAAGATTCCACCCTTAGATGCCAACCAACCCTATGATAAAAGTCTTCAAAGGTTCTGCATTCTCGCTCCAGTAAATCTTCCCAGAGTTTAGTTTCTGGTCGCACCCCAGCCATTGTTAGAGTTAAAACTCCTCCTTCAGGTGGGTTGTTGACCTTTGCCAATTCTGTGGTAAAGCAATTTAGGTAAGATCGTAGAGTTTCCTCCGGGCCTTGCTGAATAGCAGACAGACTGACCAGTGGAATAGTGAAATTCTTTGCAGCCTGGAATTGCCTCAAGAATACAGTCTGGAGTTATTGCCAGGATGAGATTGAACCGGACTTGAGTCCTCAGAACCACTTTTTGTTGCTCCCGTGAGAGTTACAGTAAAACACCTATAATGTATGAGATCATTGACATGATATAGTTCCATCAGGTCGTTGAAGTGATCCATATGATCCTCCAAATTAGTTTTCCCATTGAAAGTATTTATAGTGGGAAGTTTGAATCCGACGAGTAAAGCAGCAGCTCAAACCTGCTCGCTGAGTGGCGATTGACGATACCCATCAGCGAGCTCATCGTCCTAGCCGGAAAGTGTATCTAATGCGATCCTCAAATTATGAACATTGAGATTTTGAGGGAGGGGAAGAATATTATCTTTTGCTGGTGGTAGATGTGGCCCTTGGTTGTTATCGCGATTTAAAGCAGATTGGTCAGGCAGGGTCTGCTGCGACCTTTGTTGGGTTTCCATTGAAATAGTGCAATGAGATCGACTTCGGTCGTTGAGATGCGATATGGATTGTTCTTGACTTCATCACTATTCTAGATGTTGTCTTAGGTCAGTAGGATTCTGTCGAGNTTTGTTCATTACTCCTTTTATTCGACCTTTTATTATTGTTATTGTTTGTGGTCGCATCTTTAGCAGCATCCTTCCTTCCTTCCTTTGTGACCTTATGAAGATTTTTGCATGAAGATTCCACCCTTAGATGCCGACCAACCCTACGATAAAAGTCTTCAAAGGTTTTGCATTCTTGCTCAAGTAAATCTTCCAAGAGTTTAGTTTCTGGTTACACCCCAGCCATAATTAGAGTTAAAACTCTTCCTTCAGGTGGGTTGTTGACCTTTGCCAATTCTATGGTAAGCGATTTAGGTAAGATCGTAGAGTTTCCTCCGGACCTTGCCAAATAGCAGACAGACTGATGAGTGGAATAGTGAAATTCTTCGCAGCCTGGAATTGCCTCAAGAATACAGTCTGGAGTTGTTGCAAGGATGAGACTGAGCCGGACTTGAGTCCTCAGAACCACTTTTTTGTTGCTCCCGTGAGAGTTACAGTAAAACACCTATAATGTATGAGATCATTGACACGATATAGTTCCATCAGATCGTTGAAGTGATCCATATGATCATGTGGATTAGTTTTCCCATTGAAAGTATTTATAGTGGGAAGTTTGAATCCGGCAAGTAAAGCAGCAGCTCGAACCTGCTCGCTGAATGACGATTGACGATACCCATCAGCGAGCTCATCGTCCTAGCGGGCAAGTGTATCTAATGCGATCCTCAAATTGTGAACATCGAGATTCGGAGGGAGAGGAAGAATATTATCTTTTGCTGGTGGTAGGGGTGGCCCTTGGTTGTTATCGCGATTTAAAGCAGATTGGTCAGGCAGGGTCTGCTGCGACCTTTGTTGGGTTTCCATTGAAATAGTGTGATGAGATCGACTTCGGTCGTTGAGATGCGATATGGATTGTTCTTGACTTCATCACTATTCTAGATGTTGTCTTAGGTCAGTAGGATTCTGTCGAGATTCTCTACTAATCCTTTCAAAGGTACTCCTCGATTGTCATTTTTGCTCGTTGTTTAGACCATCATGATTGATGGTCACTCTCCAAGAATGTTGTCGACGATTAGGATTTGTGCTTGAACTTTCAGTCCCGGATTCTAGGGGCAAGTCTGTGATGTTACCTTTTCCCTTGGAAGTGCGATCTCCATGATGCTCTTGCCGGGCTTTATGCTGGTCGCGGCTCCCTGTCTCTAGGATCTGAATTCCTTTATCAGATTGTTGAGCAGGACGTTCTCTGAGACGTTCGTGCTGTGGTGGAGTTAGCATCTGTCCCTCAACAAATCATTGTAGAGAGTCATTAATCAGACTTGTAATTTGCTGAAGGTTCTCCAGTGCTTCCTCCATGCGATCTTGTCTCTGGACAATATTTTTCGGTGTGGTCACTGCAGGCTGATCCTGAGCAGGATCTCCCTATGCAGCAGCAGTAGTTTGAGGATGATTTTGGCTAGTTTCGGTATTTCTGGTACTGTTTCTGGTGCTTGCCATTGTTGAAAGAAGCAGAATTGACAACCTTTTCTGCCGGAATAGCCCTCTTTCTAGCGCCAATTGTTGACGGAGGTTTTTTCAACAATAAATTTAAGAAATTGCAAGATGTGGCCCGTGTGTATAAAGGGTTGATCAATCAAAGCATGTAAAAGAGACAAGAATTTTATAGTAGTTTAACTCCAAAAAAGATGAGCCTACGTCTACTGCTGTTCACTATTTTCTGGAAGATTATAAGAGAGTACAGATTGTGTTTGGAAAGTGAGTCCTTAAGTTAAGTTTTTTCCTCAAGAGCTCAAATCCCCACGACAATATTGATCTTCCCCTTATATAGGTGAAGGTAGTCTAATGTTGCCAATTATGAAAACGGGTAAGTACATAATCAGAAAATACAATTTGAGTAAAAATATAACTGGGTAACAACTTAAATAAAATGACTGGTCGATCTTGAAAGAGAATCTTTTGTTTTTCTTTCTTTGAAGATTACCCGTTCGACGAAGCTCGGTCTAGTTTTCTTTTCATTCTGATCGCACTTAACTTGTTTAGAGAAGGTCACACTTTATTCGGAGGGAGATCGCATTTAACTTACTCGGAAGAGGTTGCACTTAACTTACTCGTGCGACCTGTCACGTCCTCTTAGTTGCTAACTTTCCCTTTTTGGCATTGACCATCATCTAGTTTTTAGACCGCACAACACTTAGTAACTATTTTTCTTTTCTATAAGCACTTGTAAAATTAAACTAATCCCAGATAAAAATAAAAAATTATAGCAGAAATAGAAGTAGAAAGCACCATATGTTCCAACAAAATCTCTAGAAAATTTTCCTTATGAAGGAAAAAAAAAACGAACACTCCTTATATTTTGGTTATATTGATTAACTCATGCACTCAAGAAATTGTATGAACTATGTTAAATTAACAATTAAATAGAAAACTAAAGAAAACTCTACCTCGTTTTTGTTTGTGAAAAAGGGTCACTTCCAATGTTACTGAAGAAAACTTGAGCTGTTTTATTTTACAGACGAATAGTTAATCATGCGTCAGTATATTGAATATATACTGACGAGTAGTCCATCGGTATATAGGTCCCAAAAGTTGATTTTTTAGGTCATCATTTGCCGACAGGATTCAGTTAAACCGTTGGTAAATATCACTTTCTCCGACGAGCTTACCTTAGTCTGTCGGAAAAAATTGATTTTCTTGTAGTGTATCTATATGTGCTCTATATTTACACACACTTTTAATATGTTATAATAAATATTGGATCTGAAAACTAATGGAAAATGGAAAAAGCATAAACAAGGGACAAAAAGAATATTTGAGAACGAGAAAATAAGTTAGTAATACAAATAAATAAAATGGATTTGATCATGATTAGAAACAATAATTTGTGGTTCACGCATTAATATAGTTTTGGACAACTAATATTGAATTTTATAATCAAATATGTTACACAATTAAAAACTTCGAATACATGGGACAAGGTCCATTATGATATATGTTGGATGCATTCGTAGTTGACCATGTAATATCTAATGATCTATCGCACATTCGGCATTCGACAAACACGTGTGAAGTCGATTTTTAGACATCTAAGAGAAAAATCTTAGTTCATATTTACTAAAGTGTAAATTATGAAGTAGATACTTTAGGATAAAAGTCAAAATCAAACAAGAATACAAACGTAACTAATATTTGAATTTAAATATTTCATGAAGAGCTCCATTAATAGAGAGTCGTGCAATTTAAATAACATAACTGCAAGTATATAAACTAGATATTCCTCTTTTTCTCTACTAAATGTACTGTCTAAAAACTTTTACGACGCGCAAATAATGTGGTTGGTATCTTGATTATACTAACCCATCATGAACAATAAAGAATGCACTTGGTGATGATCTTGAAGACTGAAGTTGGGCTTATAAGTAGTCTTGGCAAATCTTGGCACCGTATTGATTCTGTATTCGACCCCCTATAATTGAATCCAAATCCTTCTGAACTATAACCTCCCTGCCTCCTAACAATATATTTGTTCTTATTATACACTCTAATATATATACATAATATATATTACAAGAATGTGTGATATAAATATCAATGCGCCTTAGGTATGTAGTGCTCGATGGTAGAACCGCCTTCCAAATCAAAAGACATGTGATTAAATATTATCAAGAGAAATCCGTTAACTTCATAAAATTGGAGTAATTTTGTGCTAATTTACTTTAAGTTTTGCTATGTTCTTATTTAAATTAAGTGGTTTAATTTTTTTTTTTCTTGTTTTGATGTTTTGTTTGTTTGTGTTTATAAGAGAATGGAAAAAAGGTATTTAATGCAAAATAAGATGAATTTATACCTCACAAATAGAACTTTTAAACTGCTAGAATTGAAGTTGAATCTAATACAGTTGTAACGCAACGAAAATAAGACAAATCAGAGATCAAACGAAGAAATGGCTCACTTGAGAAGACGCCAAACCAGCAGAAAAGCAATGCTATAGTGCTAAAAGTGGCTCCTACAATGTCAACTCCAGGAAGTTTTAGTGTTGTAATGCCAAAAATAGCATTGCAGCACAACCTCCTGCGTCTTGGGTTAATAATTGACGGCTGAGATCAACTTTTTGACGATTGAATGGTCAAGATTCAGCTTACCTTAGATTTGCATGAGCCACCTCTTTATATCCTTATCTTTAGAGTTAAAAGAGGCATGTTGGAATAGAGAGAGAAAGAGTGGCAGTCATGGAAGGAGAGGAAGAAAATAAAGAAGAAGATGAATACATGCTCACGTACTCTATTTCTTGATTTTCTCATCAATATCATAGTTTGTTCTTAGATTTTTTCTCTTAATTTTTTTTTGAGTTCTTTTTATATTTTTATTTTTTATTTGTCATATTTAGAGAGTGACATTTTTGAGAGTAAATTTTTGAGAGAGGGTCCAAGAGAGCAAGAATTAAGTTTAGAGGAAGAGATTAATAGCCTCTATGAACACCTTTAAGCTCTTCAAAGAAAGTGACGTATAACACTCTTTTCTCTTAAATTTTTTGTATTTCTTGAATTTATTGTATTAAAATGTTATTATTTTCAATTAATATTATGAACTAAATATTTCTTTGTCAAGTTTTACTATATGAACCAACTTAGTATCTTGTGTTTATTTATCTCTCTCCTCTTTCGTTAATCTACTCTATTGTTGAGTTATTTTTTTTATCTTATACTTATTACTTCTATTTAAGTAATTGCTAAATAGATTATTGAGTGAAACCTTTATAAACTTAGGAAGAGGAATTTAGGCTTGGACATACATAAAAAATATAAGATTACTAATGTATGATGAGTTTGCATACGATAGGAATATATCTATGTGACTTGTACAACCATTGTGTGGGAATAACTAAACTTAATGAATCTAGTCAGTTTATATTAGGAGTAACATATTAGTTTATCTAAGTAATTTCACTTATATCTTAGAAAGGAATTTGTGAATACATTTGAATTCTCGATTGATAACTCTAATGGATTAGTTGATTTAAGAGGAAAATTGGAAGAATGTGTGTTTAAAGAATAGTCGGGGATTAGTAAACCTAGACATATTTGTTATTGCTTACTCACATTTATTTTGCATGATAGTGTAGTTTTCTTTGTTTTATTTCTTTAAAATCTATATTTCGGTTATTTAGACAAAGTTAGGAATGACCAATTTTAAAACTTAGCTTAGACTTAGTAATCATTCCTCATAGGTTCGACACTCTTAACTCCTAAATCTATATTACTTGTGACCGTATGCACTTGCATAGGAATGTGTGAGTATAATTTATAGTTATATATTCTAACCAACAAGTTTTTGACGCCATTGTCAAGGATCGTAACATTATTTTTTGTTAATATTAATACCTATCAATTCTAATTTTACTTCAAACCTTTCTTTTTTTGACTTTTTTATTTTGTTTTGTTTGTGAGGTTCATGATACTAGCTAAGGTTCACTAAAGCCTCAAAATATTTTCCTAATACAGCTTGGAATCTTTACATAGCTAAAAAAAAATTAAAAAAAAGGTTAAGAAAAAAACCAAACAAGAAATAACCAAAAAAGTCCAAACCCAAAGTCCTAAGAAAAAGTTGAAACCCAAAAGTAGGAGCTGGATTGAAGATAAATATAGCTTTCTAACTTGTGGAGAGAGACCTGAAGATGAAGCCTATCAAATGATGGAGGTCATTGCAAAGTATAATTTAAAATGTTTTTATTCTGAAGAGTCTCAAAAAAACTTGAAGCAGAGGAACCACAAGATATGTTGATAGATGAAAAAGTCCAAGAGACTAATGATTTGATCGTATCATTAGTCTAAGTGAGTATACCACTGACGGAGTCTTGTTTGCCATTAGAGCTACCATCTCAGCACTACATTCTCTACAAGCTTGAACCGAAGGGAAAGTTTCCTTTTGAAGCCCTTCATTTGAAATCTAGCTACTTTAGATTTGTGAGCAATAGTTGTCTATACCCAGTTAAGCTTGAGGACTATTGCAACAAAGACCCATTCGTGGTGGTGTATGCCACAATTTATGAGTGACAACTGCTCTTTGATGAGCGTTCGCTTGAGTCAAGCTGAAGACGATAACTCAAGCACTTCTTGGGAGGCAACTCAAGTGTTTACTTTTTCTCATTCTTATGTTATTTTTCCATATTCGTGTTTTGTACAATCTAAGGAATTGGTGCCATTTCATGCAGATCATGCTTCATGGCTATGTGCTAATGAGAGGAGTATGCCTAAACTCAATCTTTTATTCTTTAATTTTCTTATATTTTGCATGCTAAGTTTGGGGGAGGGAGTAAATATTGTTAGATTGTGCTTGTGTTAGTTAGTTTGTTATATGTTTATTTTTCTAGTTGTGTGATTAAGCATTTGAATAAAATAAATAGAGGTATTTTGTACTTTCTTTGATGATTACCTAGTTCCAATGATAAGAACTTTGGGTGATTTGGTGCATAATTTTTTGAAAAATGTGGATATTGACTTAGTCTTATGGATAATTCTTGTTTTAGTTCCATTTTGATTGTGAAAGTCTATATTGAACACAATGCCTTAATATTTAATTTGTGTATAAATCTAGAGAAAATGACATTTTGTAATCTCACAAGTGCTAGAATTTATTTGAAAATTAATTGAAGCGAAATCGTAGATAACATTTCACTAAGGGGAGGATTTAGGTAATTTTTGGATCATTTGAGTTGTTCAAGCTAACCGTGATATATTTTATCCCTAGTATATCCATTTTGAGTCTTGTGAAAGCTTTTCTTCTTCAACCATATATGCATTAGCCAAACATAAGATAATATCATTCAACCTTTATCCCTTGAGTATATTGATTGTTTTTATTGAAGTATTTGGAGCTATATTATGTTATGGGTGGACTGAAATTGAAAAAAAAAATATTATACACTTGTTCATAAAAGAAAGAAATAAGTTTAGGGGTGTATAACTCAATACAAAAGAAGGAAAAAAAAAAGAAAAAACAATAAGTGTTTGGCTAAGTATTGATATAAGAAAATGAAAATTTTAATTTAATGGTGTGTTAATTGGTATGGGAAAGAATAGCTTCATATGAGTCCTAGAGTTAATGTACTTAAGAGCGACTTAATCTCAATACTAAATCATTATACCTTCACTTAAGCCAACATTACAAGTTTAATGAAGACCTTTTGATCTTTGGTGTCATATTTATCTAAAACAGTGGAGAAGGATTTGAAAAGTAAACTTATAAAACTTGATTAATATCTTTGAGACTTGTGCTTAATACATGTTTTCATAAACTTATCCGGATTTGACACAATGATAGGAAAATGCATACACATAATAAAAAAAAAAATCCGATTTGAAATGGGACATGCTCTTGAGTTATTCTTAATACCTAGCCAATATGCGTACATTTTTTTAAAGTTATGTTATTATATGAGTATTAAAGAACTAATTAGAAATCATCAGTGTCAATACAATACCACTTGGGGGTGTGTTAACCTCCATAAATTAGAGTAATCTTATGCTAATTTGCCTTAAGTTTTGTTATATTCTTATTTAAATTAAGTTGTTTTAATTGCATTTCTTGTCATTTTGATGTTTTATGAATTTTTACCTCACAAATAGATATTTTAAAGATTAGAATTGAAGTTGAATCTAATATAGTCGTAATGCAATGAAAATAAGACAAATCAAAGCTCAAATGAAGAAATGACACACTTGGAAAGCTGAAGTATTAAACAAGCAGAATAGTAAAATTACAATGCCAAAAGTAGTACCCATAGCACTAACTCTCGGAAAGTTTTTGTACCACAATACCAAAAATAGCGCCGTGGTACCACCTCCTACGTTCTATGTCAATAATTGACGACCAAGTTCAACTATTTGATGAATCAAAGGTCTAGATTCACCCTGCCTTAGGTTTGCACAAGCAATCTTTTTATAATCCTATCTTTAGAGTTGAAAGATATATGCTGGGATAGAGAAAAAGAAAGAGTGAAATCCATAGAAGGAGAGGAAAAAGAAGATGAGTACATGCTCACCTACTCTATTTCTTAATTTTTTCGTCAACTTTAATATCACAGTTTGTTCTTAGCTTTTTCTCTTTATTTTCTTGTGAGTTTTTCTTTATATTTTTCATATTTAGAGAGTGATATTTTTGAGAGTAAATCTTTGAGGGAGGGTTCAAGAGAGCAAGAATTAAGTTTAGAAGAAGAGATTGACGACCTCCATGAGCACCTTCAAGCTCTTCAAAGAGGGAGAATTATAAAACATTTTTCACTTTAATATTTTGTATTTCTTGAATTCATTGTATTAAAATATTATTGTTCTCAATTAATATTATGAACTAAATATTTCTTTGTCTAGTTTTATCATGTGAACCAATCTAGTATCTTATATTTATTTATTTCTCTCCTCTTTCATTAATCAAACCTATTGTTGAGTTATTTGTTTTATCTTATGCAATTATTACTTCTATTTAATTAATCACTAATTAATAGATTGTTAAGTGAAACCTTTATGAACTTGGGAAGAAGAATTTAGGTTTGGGCATAGGTAAAAAATATAAGATCACCTAATGTGTTGTGAGTTTGAATAGGATATGAATATACTTACGTGACTTGTGCAATTTCTGTGTGAGAATAACTAAACTTAATGAATCTAGTCAATTTATATTACGAGTGAGATATTAGCTTGTCTAAGTATTTTCACTTATGTTTTGGAAAAGAATTTCTAAATACATTTGAATTCTCGATTGGCAACTCTAGTGGATTAGTTAATTTAAGAGAGAAATTCAGAAATTGTGTGTTTAAAGACTGGTTGGAGAATTAGTAAATCTAGACATTTTTTTTATTGTTTGTTTACATTTATTTTGTATGATAGTATAGTTTCCTTTGTTTTATTTCTTTAAAATCTATATTTTGGTTGTTTGAATAAAGTTCGGATTGACCAATTTGAATTCTTAGCTTAGACTTAGTAATAAATTCTCGTGGGTATGATACTCTTAATTCCTAAATCTATATTACTTGTGACCGTGTATACTTACATGAGAGTGTGTGAATATAATTTATAGTTTCACGTTCCAACCAATAAAATCATCAGATAATAAGTTGGCTAAACACAAATTGGTCAGAAAAGTAGNGTGTTGTGAGTTTGAATAGGATATGAATATACCCACATGACTTGTGCAATTTCTGTGTGAGAATAACTAAACTTAATGAATCTAGTCAATTTATGTTACGAGTGAGATATTAGCTTGTCTAAGTATTTTCACTTATGTTTTGGAAAAGAATTTCTAAATACATTTGAATTCTCGATTGACAACTCTAATGGATTAGTTAATTTAAGAGAGAAATTAAGAAATTATGTGTTTAAAGACTGGTTGGAGAATTAGTAAATCTAGACATTTTTTTTTATTGTTTGTTTATATTTATTTTGTATAATAGTATAGTTTTCTTTGTTTTATTTCTTTAAAATCTATATTTCGGTTGTTTGAACAAAGTTCGGATTGACCAATTTGAATTCTTAGCTTAGACTTAGTTATAAATTCTCGTGGGTATGATACTCTTAATTCCTAAATCTATATTATTTGTGACCGTGTATATTTATATGAGAGTGTGTGAATATAATTTATAGTTTCACGTTCCAACCAATAAAATCATCAGATAATAAGTTGGCTAAACACAAATTGGTCAGAAAAGTAGTGGATCAACCACAAGAGTTGCAAATTATACAAGAAGAAAGATATGCAAGAAAGGATTTTTGCACGGAGAGCGTTCAACTGGTAGAGAGATACTATTTTGAACCCGATTGCTCGTAGGAGTCGATCTTGCACTTTTAACTATAAGAGTTCACTTCTTGACAAAACAGCAAAGATAGCAAAGCACAAGAAAACAACAAGTAACCGGCTTAGATGTGGTTGAGTTCGCCTTTAGCAAAGAGGCCAATGGCGTGTCAACAACCTTAGCAATTAGAGAGCTTCCACGTAGGTGTTATTCACATGTGTGCTGGCAATCAAATCCACGTCTTAATTTTCAATAAGGAAATTGAATCACTCGTGAATGGCCACATACTATAATAATATTTGGAAAACTCTTTTAGAACTTTTTTTTTCAAGGAATAGTTAAATGCATAAGACGAAAGAAGTACTTAGATTATACTACTATGCCTATTATTTGTTTATATGTATTCTATATTTACACACCCTTATAATGTTTTATAATAAATATTGCATCTAAAACTAATGGAAAATAGAAAACGAAAAGGAAAAAATTAATATATGAGAACAAGAAAACAAGTTAGTAATACAGACGAAGGAAAATGGATCACTCATGAATAGAAACAATGATTCGTGGTCCATGCATTAAAATAATTTTGAACAACTACAATGGATTTTTAGAATCTAATGTGTTACATAATTTATAAAATTTGTATGCGTGGAACAAGGTCCATTGTGATATATGTTGGACGCATTCTTAGTTGATCATGAAATAGCTATTAAATTATCGCACATTCGACATTCGACAAATAAGTGTGAAGTTGAATTTGAAATATGTAAGATAAAAATCTTAATTTGTACCTATTTAATTAGTGTAAATTGTGCTTCAGAGTAAATTATGCTTGATGTACTTTAGGTTCAAAATAAAAATCTAACAAGAACATAAATATGATTAAGATTTGAATTTGAATATTTCATGAAGATATCCATTAATAGAGACTCATGCAATTTCGATAATGCAACCGCATGCATAGAAGCTATATATTCCTTTTTTCTCTACTAAGTGTGCTCTCTAAAAACAAAATTACGATGAATAAATAATGAGTTTGTTATCTTGTATAACAATATTATCATGCTTCTTCTAAAAATTGTAAAAGCTCGGATTTTTGGAAGGGTAATTTGGACATTTTACCAATTTTTCGGATATAATAATGGAGGGATTAATTTGCAAAATTTTTTTGCAGAAGGGCTAAATTATAATTTTTGGGGGATTTATTTGAAAGAGATTTGAAATTTTGGGGAATATTGTGTAATTTTTAAAAATTGCATAGCCCATAATACAAGGCCACGTGACCCTGTCATTTTCTCTCTCTATCTCTTTTCTCTCTCTCTCTCTCTCTCTCTCTCTCTCTCTCTCCCCTGTCAACTCTCTCCCTCGCTCTCTCTGTTCACTCTCGGCCGAAGGACCAAGGGAGGTTGCGCCGCTGCCCAGGCCGATGTCCAGTCTGCCCGCCGCCTGGCCTGACCTCGCTGTGCCACTAGAAAGCTCCACCGGCCGTCACTAGCAACCACCGGTTGCTGTTTCGCTGGAAAAAGCCATTGGAGCCATTTTGGAGTTTTCGTCACCGATGACGATTCTAGCAACCATTTGACTTCTAACTGGGCTCGTTGGATTTGTCTCATCGAGAGGAAGCTCAAGATATATATATTTGAACCCCATATTGCCCGAATCAAAAGTTGCCATTTTTGGATATTTTGAGATTAAGTTTGACTTTTTAATTTAGCCGTTGGATAGTATTTTTGTTGTCATTTTTGGATTGTACTTAAAAAATGGGGAAGTTTGATATATATATTGCCTATGTTTGGTGATCGGCACAAAAATCAAAATCGGACAGCTAAGATTTGCTCTTATTTGCATGCCACCGGTACAGTGTGGGCTCGAACCTGAATTGGACAAGTTATATGTCTAACCTATATATTTTGGGTGATAGGAATTCAGTGCAGAGGTCCATTTATAGATTTGAAGCTCCATTGAGAAGTTGGTTTTTCGTGAGAGGACGATCGAGAGTTTGGAATTGGTTCCTGACCCTCTGAATGATCGTCATTGACACCTTGAGGATTCAATAGCGTGGTATCACTATTCCTATGAGGTAGGGATTCAGTTACCTTCGTTTTATACTATTTTCGAATAAAACTTATTTTCTACAACATATGAGAACAAATGTGGTTTTTGAATTTCTTGAACATATGTGATGGACTGTGATGGTATGATATACATATATATTATATTGCTTGAGGGATTTTTTAAGTGCAGATTATTTTGGGTATATCAAAAATAGAGCTGTTGGGTAACCCATTTTTCTATAAAAACCTAATATATTTATTTTCCTGAAAAACCAAAACATGATTATTTTCACACTTTAGTTCTGTGTTGTATAAGTTATAGGATCATACATGAGCACCGTGTTAGCATCATGGGTTTATAGTGTGATGCTGCGTGCCCCACCGTCGGTGTAGAGTCTGTAAACCCGCACAAAGTTTTGTTATTTCTGATTACCTCTATATTTGGCAGGCATAGGTAATTCGGTTGCCACTCTTTGTATGGTCAGCGGCACATGGGTGTCCCCTCCGGATATGGGTTTAAGTATCAGGCAGGTTACTAGGTACACTTAGTGCCATCATCCTAGGTTTCGACGGATGAGAGGATGCGAGCTCATGGATATAGGTTGATTTGTGTCATGTGCATATAGATTGATAGCTTTGATCATGCCGCCTTATACATACATATATATATATATATACGTGTTTTGGATATAATAAACTAACCATGCAAGAACTTTCCATCATCATAAAAAAAAAGGTATTTCGATTGAGGTAACTATTTTTTCTACTAGTCATTTTTATGCTCACTCCCTTCCTCCTTTCCTCAGGTGGTGTCTAGTATGACTTTGGTGACAAAGAGGAGTAAGAGGCCATCGAGATTGTAGTTCGTTATCTTGATAATGCTTGGAGTGTATTGTTATGGTGTTTAGACTGCTTGGATTTTATTTTAATATTGAACCAAGATTACTGCATTCTATTTTTATCTGTGAACTCATGTATGCCATTCTAGTGTCTATTCTTGACGAGGATTATAATGATACTCGGATTTATATTTGATTTACGTTCTTTTTGCCATTTATTCGATCTATATTTAATGGTGTATAAGAATTGTAGGAGAGGTTCACAGGATGAAATTCCAAATATTTTATAAAAAACGGACCGTTTTATAAAACTAAATCTTTTTAGACGTCTTTCAAATAGATCAAGAATTTCTCATCCTTGAGAAATTCCTGTAATATCAAGTCTATCCTATAATATGATTTTTGTTTTTCATATGTTTTAAATCTATGATTATGATAAGTGAAACGGTTATGCACTTACAAAATTTTTGTGAATACGGTTGCAGTGGAATACGCACATGAATGCCAAGTTGGACTACGTGTCTAATGAGAAATAAATTTTCATGCATTTGCATTTATATGTGATTGTTATAATTATGTGATTAATTTGTATCTATTATTGAGTTAAGTGAATTATTCTAGTAATTATTGTTGTTTAAATCTTAGTCTAGTTGTTTTTAGAGTCCAAATAATTTGATAACAAA
>JXTB01000460.1:115227-136247 GCA_002914805.1 Parasponia andersonii
ACTAAGATTTGAATTTGAATATTTCATAGAGAGTTCCATTAATGGAGACTCATACAATTTAAATAATGCAACTGCATGCGTAGAAATTAGATATTTCTCTTTCTCTCCACTAAGTGTGATCCTTAAAAAATTTGCGATGTGTAAAGAATGTGATTATTTTCTTGAACGACAATATCATTATGCGTGTTCTATTTATACTTTATCGTCATCAACAATTAAGAATGTGTGATGATGATCTTGGAGATTGAATTTCTTAGGCTTATGAGTAGTCTTGTCAAAGCTTGACCCTATGCTGATTGTGGATTGGACCTAGAATCGGCTCCAAATTCTTCTAAACTAAAACCTCTCGACCTTCTGACATTGTATGTGATCTCCTCATCAAATATTACATATATACATATATGGATATTTTGTATAGATGCTAATGTGCCTTAGATATGAGGTTATCAATAATAGCAACGCCTTGAAGATTCCAAAATATGTGATTAAATGTTATCAGGAGAAATCATGAGAGAATGACTTGGTTGAACACAACTTGATCAAAAAAGTTGTGGCCATGATTACAAAAGCAACAGATCAACTATGAGAGTTGATAATTATACGAGAAGGAAGATGTGGGGCCCGTTCCTAGATCATATGTCACGTGGACGATTGAGTGGCAGAAGAGGTCATAGAGGGGACATGCCATCCAACACGTGCCCAGAGTAACCATTTGAAAGCCATACGAATTGCATGCGGTACCACATTAGCCCATGGGCCGTCCGAGGCCAGGGCCGAATTCATCCCAAACCCTGGACGGTTCGGCCCAATCCAGTCCTTACCTTGGCAGTTGGGGGTCAGAAGCCTCGAGGGTCTTCCGCCAGAAGACCATGGGAGGTGACGCACTGCTCCAGACCTAGACAGGGCATGTAATGCAATCCTAGGTAGATGTGCACGACAGGCTCGATTCGTAGGGGACGGCGGAAAGCAAGTCACGACGATGCAACCGAAATCACGGTAATCACGGCCCGTGATCTATGGAGTAAGTTATGATGAAAAAAGGTACTCGATCCTGGGATTGAGAGACAAAAAAGCTCCCAATTTCAGAATTATATATATAAGCCATGCGTCCCTCCAGAGAGATGAATGTAGACATATATAGAGAAAAAAGTTTATCTTTGCTACTCAGACTCAAGGATAAATAACTGATTTAAGTATCGGAGAGTCTTTGCAGGTGGTCAGCCCCACCTCTCCGACCCGACCTGAACTCAAAAGTACTCTAGGATAGCAAGGATACGTGGACCATTGGTAGATACAACATCAGCAGTTCAAAGAGATGTGGACAGCAAGTAAGAATCGCACCAACAGTTTGATGCCATCTGTGGGAATCTATTGAGCGTACGAGAAAGAGTAGGAGTCTCATGATTGTGCTCTCCCTGAAAAAAAAGCCATACAACGTCAAATGGCACCTTCAAGCATGACAACCAGTAGCACACGTCCCGACGCCGAAGAGAGCTCCTGAGAAGCACGATCAGGTCTGGAGCAAAAGCTAGACCAGATGCTTGCCCCCCTGGCAGAAGCAAACTGGAAGGCAGAGATGGCCCATGAGGCTATCTTAGGTTTAAAAGATGAAGCTGCAGAAGTGCGCAGAGATAACACCTGCCCCGAAGAGCTGCTGGCAAGCGAAGCCAGAAGTGAGCGAAGGGAAGACTTTGACGAAGAGGTCCGATAAGAGTCTGGGGGCCAACCGCTGAGGGAAGTCCCCGCCCCATCCAGATCGCGGAGGGGAGCAACAAATCCAGACAAGGCCTTTCCGGGCTAGAGCAGTGGTGGATAGAAGATACCAAGAAAGCCTAGAAGATGTGCTTCCCAACTGGAAATAAAAAATAATGGCGAAATTGAGTAGGAGTCTCAGTGCCCATCACAGCCAGACCCCTGATGGTCTAGCAGAGCAAACTGTATGAGGGATCAACCAGACGACGTTCACTGACTAGATCCAGCTAGAGCCCAAGCTAAAAGAATTCACTACTCTGACCTTCATACCATTTGAAGGAATGACCGACCCTCTCAATCACATATACCACTTTCAGCAAAACATGGCCTTGGAAACCAGGGACAAGGCTGTGACTAGCGAAGTCTTCTCCACCACCCTGGCAGGGCCAGCCCTGTTATGGTTCAGACAACTACCAGAAAAGTCCATAAACGGGTTCGAAGATTTTTGCAAACTTTTCTTAAAGCAATACGCAGGCACCTGGAGGTAGCAGAAAACCATGCAAGACCTTGACCGGTTGGAACAAACCACGAAGAGTTTCTGAGAGAATATTTGTCGTGTTTCCTGGAGGTGATGTCCCTAGTGCACAACGCCGACTCAGCATAAGTCACAAGCTCATTCGTCATGGGCATGCAGCTGAGATCTATGCTATCAGACCATCTACTTTTGAACTTACCATAAGACATGGCAGACTTCTAGGCAAAGTCAGAAAGGGTGTTTAGGGTGCTGGAAATCCACCAAAAAGTGCCTAAGGCCTCCGCTGCGATAACAACAGCACCGGCACAAACCTCGACTCTGCAAGGAATAAAGAGGCCTGCGCCAGCCCAAGGACTAGCTCCGAAGTAAGGAGCCCCAACCCAAGGCAGTCAAGAGGGCGGCAAGAGGAGGAAGACGTCGAGGGACCCACTGTCGAAATACGAGCTCAACACGCCGATCAATGTGATCTACCTCCAGATAGAGACAGAGGCATTTTCAAAGACCAGTCCAAGTCTGGTGTTCCTGCGAACATGAAAAACAGGAATAGGTACTACCAATTTCACAAAGATCACGGGCATGACACCATCAACTTTCGTAGCCTTTATGCGCAGGTTATGATGGCAATCCATGCCTATAAGTTGAAGCAGTACGTGAAGACTGGCGGAAGCCAGTCATAGGAGGATGCCGCCAGGCCCGAAAAAGGAAAGCAGACCCAGGCCTCCGGGTCAGGAGAGCTGGCTTTGAGGATAGTGCCGACTATCATAGGTAGACCAGAGCTGACCTAGGGTCAGTAGGAGATGGATAAATGTCGAAAAAAGACTGAAGAAAGAGTGAAGCACCTAGGGGGATGGGCCATTCTGTCAACCACCTAACGATGGAAGAAAACTACGCCTCAGCCACCCTCATCGCCTTCACCCAGCAAGATTTGACAGTGCGCTTGCCCAACAACGACCCTTTGGTGATTAAGCTACAGATCGACTCTGCATTGGTCGGAAGGGTCCTGGTCGATGGCAGGAGTAGCGTCGATGTCCCGTTCCTCAGCACGTTTAAGAGCATGGGCCTGAATCGAAACACACTCAGGCCGATCTGTCAGCCGCTATTCGCCTTCAATAGTACTAAGGTCTGCCCCTTGGGAGACGTGACCCTGAAGGTCTGTGCTGTGGAGAGGTGCTTGGATGTGGATTTCGTCGTCATCGATTGCCAGTCCTCCTTCAATGTCATCATGGGGAGAGGGTGGATCCACGACATGCATGGGGTCGCCTCCACCCTCCACCAGGTCTTAAGATATCTATCAAGGGATGGTACTTATATGATAGACATCAAGGGAGACCAAGCCTCCACGAGGAAATGTTTTTCAACTGCCCTGAGGGGAGCCAGTGCGAGTGCGAGCACCTCGACAGGGGACAGATAGCAATCAAAAGACCGCCTGCTAGCATACATAAAGTCAATCGACAAGGAGTCTGACGGGCCAGAATCCACGATTGAGGAGCTGATTGTGGTCCTTTTGAAAGAAGCAGAACCGATGAAAGTAGTCTTAATCAGGGCCCTGCTGCCCGAGGAGGAAAAGAATGAGCTGTTGGGGTTCCTTATGCAGAACGAAGATGTCTTCGCATGGTCCAACAATGACATGCCTAGGATAGACCCCGCACACGCCTGCCACCGGTTGAATATAGATGCCAATTTCCCTTTGGTTAGGCAGAGACCCCGAAGGTTCATGCTAGAGAAAAGCAGGGTGATCAACAAGGAGATAAAGATGCTACTGGAGAACGGCCTGATCATGGAATGTGTATACCCGTGCTAGGTCTCTAACCCGGTGGTGGTGAAGAAGAAAAATGACGACGACTGTACTTGTAGACTTCACTAACCTGAACAAGGCCTGCTCGAAGGACAGCTTTCCCCTGCTAAGGATCGACCAAATGGTCGATGTGACGGCTGGATTCAACAGGATAAGCTTCCTGAATGCCTACTCTGGATACAACCAGACCCCTATGTATGAGGAAGACTAGATCCACACAGCATTCATTATGGAGCGAGGTCTGTACTATTATAGATACATGCCTTTTGGCTTGAAGAACGCGGGGGCGACCTACCAGAGACTCATGAACAAAATGTTTGTCGGGCTGCTAGGGAAAACTATGGAACTCTACATCGACGACATAGTCGTGAAGAGAAAAGAAGCTTCAGTCCGTCTTAGACATCTAGACGAATGTTTCCAGATTCTGAGGCAATACTGGATACGTCTGAAACCTAAGAAATGTGTGTTCGGGGTGTCCTCCAGCCAGTTCCTGGGGCACATCGTGAGTAGAAGGGGCATTGAGGCCAACCAGACCCAGTTATCCTCATTCGCAAATGTGTAAAGATCCTCGACCATTTGTTAGGTCCAGCGCCTAACCAGGAAGATAGCCGCTCTCAGCTGGTTTTTCTCCAAGATGTCTGACCGATGCAAGCCTTTCTTCCAGTGCATAAAGAGAAGCTCTACTGTCATCTGGGGGAGGAGCAGGACAAGGCATTGACAGAGCTCAAGCTGTACTTAAGTCATCCGCCTATCCTGGCTTTCCTGGTAGAGGGGGAGCACTTATGCACTTATTTGGTAGTGTCCGAAGTAGCGATTAGTGTCGTACTGTTCGTCGAGGAAGATAGCAAGCAAAAGTTGGTGTTTTATACATGCCGCATGCTCCTGGACGCCGAGATGTGATATAGTATGGCAGAGAAACTGGTCCTTGATTTGGGCAATACTAAGAAGAGACTAAGGCAATACTTCGAGACACAGTTGGTTACAGTGTATACTGATTTCCCCATCCAGCAAATCTTCGCCAAATCGGACCTATCGGGACAACTAACTAAGTGGGCCATAGAACTAGGGATATATGACATCGAGTATTGACCTCTAGTGCCAAAGAAAGGGCAAGTCATGGCAGACTTCCTGGTGGAAATCCAATCCTTCGGCGAGCTGCACGACCAGCTTCAGACGTCTCCACCTCACATCCTTTCAACCTGGACCTTCTACACCGATAGATCCACGAATGCCTTGGGGTCAGGTATCGGAATAGTCCTATAGACCCTAGCAGGACTTAGAGTAGTGAAAGCTTTGAGGCTCAGTTTCTAGGCAATGAACAACGAGGCAGGGTACGAGGCGTTGCTGCAAGGGCTTAAGCTGGCTCTACACTTCAGAGTAGAGAGGAACACAGTAAAGACTGACTCGCAGTTGATCATGGGTCAGGTCAGGGGAGACTTCGAAGTAAGAGAACTGAGATTACACAGGTACTTTTCCAGGGTAATGGGGGCAAAAGCCCACTTTAGTAGTTTCAATATCGAACAAATACCCAGGTAGATGAACCAAAAGGCCGATGAGCTAGCTAAAAGCGCGTCGATCGTAGGGACGATCAGACACGCGGAGATTCTATTAGAGGTAGAAAGCACGAGAGACCCTTCGGAGACACCCGTATGCCATGTGTTTGCAACTGACTCTGTAGATGAGGAGAGAATGATACCCATCACATAATACCTGGTATTGGGAAATCTGCTCGCGGACCCACAGGAAGCGAGGTCGATTAGAGTGAAGGCTTCCAGATATTCGATTATGGGGGGACGACTGTACAGGAGATCAACAATGGGACCAATGCTTAGGTGCGTAGGTCCCGTCGAGGCGCAGAAGCTGATGGAGAAATCCACGAGGGAGCATGTGACAATCACTCTGGCAGACGTAGCCTTGCCCACAAGGCCCTGATGGCTGGATACTTCTAGCCATATATTATGACCAAGGTGGCCCAATTTGTCAAGAAATGTGACAAGTGCCAGAGGTTCGCCCCTATGAAGTGCCAAACCGCGGAGGAATTCCATTCGAACATAACTCCTTGGCCGTTCGCTAAATCAGGCCTGGACATTGTCGGAGAGCTCCCTAGAAGCCTAAGGGGAAGAAGATACGTCTTACTAGCCATCGATTATTTCACCAAATGGGTAGAGGCTGAAGCCTACATGACCATTAATAAGGCAGATATGATTAACTTCATTTGGAAAAACATAATCTGCCTATACGGAATACCGAAGGAGATACACACTGATCATGGCACGCAGTTCCAGAACGCTAAGCTTAAGGAGCTATGTGAGTTGTATGATATAAGGCTCAGTTTCTCATCCGTAAACTACCCTCAGGGGAATGGCCAGGCAGAGGCAACGAACAAGGCCATATTCAGCAATATTAAAAAGAATTTACAGGAAGCTAAAGGTAGGTGGTTAGAAGAGCTATTGGCCGTTGCGTGGGCCCATCAAACCATGAAGCGGAGATCAACGGGAAGAACACCTTTTGCCATGGTCTACAGGTCAGAGGCTGTGATCCCGACCGAGATCGGCCTCTCGACCCTTCACTCTGAAGTAGTAAAAGATGCCTCACTGAACGAGCAGCAGCTAAGCCATAACACGGACCTCCTAGAAAAAACCAAAGACATGGCCCTAGTTCACCTGGCTTCGTACCACCAGCAGGCTAGGTTCTACTACGCAAAGAAGGTTAGCGCTTGATGATTTTACTCCAGGGATTGGGTCTTGAAGGTCAGAATAGGGAATTCCTCGAAGCTAGACTCTAATNGTATGATATAAGGCTCAGTTTCTCATCCGTAAACTACCCTCAGGGGAATGGCCAGGCAGAGGCAACGAACAAGGCCATATTCAGCAATATTAAAAAGAATTTACAGGAAGCTAAAGGTAGGTGGTTAGAAGAGCTATTGGCCGTTGCGTGGGCCCATCAAACCATGAAGCGGAGATCAACGGGAAGAACACCTTTTGCCATGGTCTACAGGTCAGAGGCTGTGATCCCGACCGAGATCGGCCTCTCGACCCTTCACTCTGAAGTAGTAAAAGATGCCTCACTGAACGAGCAGCAGCTAAGCCATAACACGGACCTCCTAGAAAAAACCAAAGACATGGCCCTAGTTCACCTGGCTTCGTACCACCAGCAGGCTAGGTTCTACTACGCAAAGAAGGTTAGCGCTTGATGATTTTACTCCAGGGATTGGGTCTTGAAGGTCAGAATAGGGAATTCCTCGAAGCTAGACTCTAATTGGGTCGGGCCCTATGAGGTGATCAAGGCGCTTGACAATGGCGCATATGTCCTGAAAGAACTCAAGACCGGGAAGAGCTTACCAAACACGTGGAACACCCAGCACTTGAAAAAGTACCATGTGTGAGATGCATGTAAATGCTGTGAGATAGATGTGAATGCTTGTGTTATTGAACAGCTTAACTCCAAAACAGGTCAGGTTTTCTGCTACACAAACTAATCCTTTGGATTGCTCTAAATAGGGGTCTGTCCCCAGTGCCAGACCCCACGAACTACTCGGGCAAACAAAAATCGTACTGCAGGGATCAGTCACTTGCCGACGACCCGAGAAAACGAACGAAGAGGAATGAGCTGCACAAACAAAAGCTTGCCAGCAGACCATAAAAAACGATCGTACTATGGGAATCACATTGTGCAATAAAACACTTTCTAATGGCCCGAGAAAACATACGAAGAGGAATGAGCTGTGCAACCAAAAACATGCCAGCAGACCTCGAAAATGGTTGTTCTATGGGAATCACATCGTGCAATAAAATGCTTGCCGATGGCTGAGAAAACGTACGAAGAGGAATGAGCTGCGCAACCAAAACTTGCCAGCAGACCTCGAAAACGTTCGTACTATGGGAATCACATCGTGCAATAAAACGCTTGTTGATGGCCCGAGAAAACGTACGAAGAGGAATGAGCTGCGCAACTAAAAACTTGCCAGCAAGCCTCGAAAATAGTCGTACTATGGGAATCACATCGTGCATAAAAACGCTTGCCGATGGCCCGAGAAAGCATACAAAGAAGAATGAGCTGCGTAACTAAACTTGCTTGCCGACCCTATCAAGAATCGTACTACGGGAATCACATCACTCGCCGACTACCCAAGAGGATGTACAAAGGGTAATAAGCCACACAATGAAAACTTACCACCAGCCCTCAAGGAATACTTGCAGGACAGTAAAAGAGTTAGGCAATAAGACCCCTCCCAGAGAACACCTTAGTTGCACACGAGGCAAAGGCAAGCAGGGCCAGGGTCTACATGTTAGAAGCAGACCCTCCTCAAAGAGCACCATAGCTATGCATGAGCTAAAGGCAAATAGGGCCAGGGTCTATCCGTTGGAAGTAGACCCTCCCCAGGGAGCACCTTTGTTACTCATAAGCCAAAGGAAAGCGTGGCCAGGGTCTACACGTTTGAAGCAGACCCTCCTCAAAGAGCACCTTAGCTATGCATGAGCCATAGGCAAACAGGGCCAGGGTCTACCTATTGGAAGTAGACCCTCCCTAGGGAGCACCTTAGTTATGCGTAAGCCAAAGGAAAGCATGGCCAGGGTCTACCCGTTTGAAGCAGACCCTCCCTAGAGAACACCTTAGCTGCGTACGAACCAAAGGCAAACAGGGCCAGGGTCTACCCATTGGAAGTAGACCCTCCCCAGAGAGCACCTTAACTGTGTGCGAGCCAAAGGCAAACAGGGCAAGGATCCCCTCCCTAGAGAGCACCTTAGCTACGCGCGAGCCAAAGGCAGACAGGGCCATGTTCTACCCGTTGGAAGTAGACCCTCCCAAAAGAGCACCTTAGCTGCACATGAGCTAAAGGCTAATAGGGCCAAGGCCTACCCGTTAGAAGTAAGCCCGAATAAGACTAAACATGAAGGAAGAAATTAAAACCAAATTCTATCTATTATTGCTTGAAATACAAAATGCATGGTCGATAGGGACGCAGACCTGGAGGCTCTATTTGTAAGAAGCAGGTCTTGGATAGACTCGCAAGGACACATCAGAGTGGTAACGCCCTGCTTGCTCCTGGTAAGAGCCGAGCCCAGGCCTCTTCCTCTGCAGCGACGGGTCTAAGCAGTGGTCGACCAATCCCTGGAGCTAGTTCCTGGCATGATCCCATTTAGGATCAGAGAAGTCTAGCCACACGCGTAGGTCAAACTCTGCCAAGACAAGGCATAACAGATTTTATACATTCTCAAAACCGGATGAGCCGGAACTCATATCCCGATCTCCAGAGCTAATCTTAGCAATTATAGCACAGGAGGAATTCACTAAAAACTCTAAATCATATACGATTGAGCCAGACCCAGAGGTCGGCCGCACTGTTGACAAGGGAATGGCATCATATATGATGTCTGACCCTGACTATGAGTGTAGGTGACAAAAAAAAAAGAGAGGGGAATAAATGTGAGAAAAATGTGTTGTTTCTATTATTTAAACAAGTGTTTACAACAAGGGTCAGCTTTACATAACATAGTTAGTACCTTACAAATACACAAAGAGCAAGAGGCCCTAGTTACCTCCGATGAGGGGAGTGATACCAGCTTCGGCGCTTAGACAAGCTTCAATAGAGGGCGACGTACCCAGGTCAAAATCGTCGCTAGACAAAACGACCGTACCAGACCCTCTGCTAGTTGAGGCGCCAAGACCAGGCTGACCACCATAAACCTCCGCAACTTGTTCTGGCGGGCCAAAAGCCGGGACAATCTCCTTGGCAATAGAGGCAGATGTAGAGGGCCCATCTTTTTCTTCGTCAAGCATCTTTAGCACATCAGTGGGGTACACGATGTTGATCTCATCCCCCAATTGCTGCATATAGTGCTTGACAGAATAATGGTCCCTCTCGACGCCCTTCTACTCATCGAACTAGTCTAGCGTTACGACCTTTGTGTGGCTCTCGAATTCCCTGTTCTCCTAGCCAAACCTGTAGCTCTCTGCAGAAAGGACATCCACCTACCTCTGGTAGCTTCTCCTCATCCGCCAGCCCATCCCTCAGCGCTGACAGCCTCAGCTCCGCTTGCCGCTGTGACAAGTCAACCAAAAGAATGTTAATATCGGCGAGGTCTTCGCTGCGCTTGCGAGACAACTCCGCATGAGCTCCCATTAGTTTTTTGTGATCCGAGTAGAGATGTCGGTTTCCCTCATTGGACCAGTTGAGCCTGCACTGCAGGGAATGGGCCTCCAGTTTGGCTTTCGACTCGGCTTTCCTGGCCTCTTTAGCATCGTCGACTGCTCTAATGCGAGTGATGAAAGCTAACCCTATCTCCACTCTTACGCTTTTCAGCTCTTACTCCTTGACCCTGAGTTCGGTTTTGGCCATCCTAGCAGCCTCAACATGAGCCAGCCTGTCGGCCTCTGCCTCGGCCAACTTTGTGACCAGCTCTTCGTGCCTAGCCCTCTCGATGCTCAGGGCGTAAGCCACCACACTTCTAACGCTAGCCTCATCCAGGCTCTGATATAGGTTGAAGTCCACCCTCAATGTGGCAAGGGCGACCTTGCTTCGCTCGGCCATCGCATAACAGGCGTTCAACTGCTCGGTCAGCTCCTTGAAGCGAGAGGAATAGAAGGACTAGACGGAGGCTAGCGATGAGCTCATTGTTCTTCAGGGAAAGCACCTCCAACTCGGGCTCCATAGTTGGACCCTCTCCCTGGGCATCATCCACATCTGAGGAACATGACTCCACCCCGCCAACTGCATGGACACCTTCTCCCTCTTCCAGATGCGCTCCGGTAGCTTCTTTAAATGCTCCCAAAGTGGCAGAGGTGGGGACGGCAGGAAGCAGGGCATCGCCAAGCGTGCCTTTGACGATAACAGAGGGTGGTGCATCATCAGTAAAAGAGGCCACGGTGACTGCCGCTACATCGGCAGCTTCCGCTGTTCCCCCCGAGAAGACTCGCCTGGATGTGATTTTTCGGTCTTGTCTTGACCAACACCCCCTGAGGGGCAGTCACACGCGGACCTTCTCCTACTTATGAGGGTCAGCGTAGCTCCATCGTCATCACTGCCAGAAGAGGGGGTGGTTTTGCTCCTCTTCCCTGCCAGGTTCTCCTTCCCCATGGACGTGTCAGCTTCATCGAGACCAAGGGAGGGGAAGACAGTCGAGACTTCAACCTCAGAGCTCGTCCGCTAAGCTCAGCAATCTCCCCATGAGAGTAGGCAGTGCCAGACCCCACTCTCGCCTTCAAACTAGAGTTGGGAGTGGAAAAAGTCAAAGTAGCAGGCTCCCAAGTAGGCTCAAAGGCGCCCCTTTGCCATATACGACCTTTATGGTCGGCATTTCCCGAGCCGGGGGTCCGCTTGCCTCAGGAGAGGAGACCATGGGTGTTTCACCCTCGAGCATGAACAGGCCCCCCTGGTCATCGTCTGAGCCTGTTCTTAGGGTGACAACACCCTGTCCCACGGCCTCGTCCTTTGAGGACACCACCAGACGCTGACCCGCAGGGAAGCCTTGTGCACAACGGCACTCCCTTTGACTGGGGAAGGGTCTGCCAAAGGGCCTGTATCCGAACCTGTGAAGAGCAAGCAACATGGTTAGAACGTAGCCATGACCTGATCGATGGAGCCTTAGCGAGCCAAAATAAACTCACCCTTTACCCTCTTAGGGGTAGCAGCTTCCTCTCTACGAAGCCTGCCATACTCCTCGGCCATGAGCCTCACCTCCTCTTCGAACTTATGACTAGTCGGCACTACCAGGTCATTGGGACCTGCTAGCTAGCTCGAGGCTATGATCTGATGACCCACCATGGTGATGCGACTCTGCTCATCCCGGCGGAACCGGTTCAGAGCCGAGGCGTCAAGCTGGCTCCACAAGTACTTTGTGATGACCCAGGTGTCCAGCGGGAAGAGGAGATATGAGACCATCCTTGGCATCATGTTCATCACCTGGGGATTCAGGATGGCCTGGATATGTCGGCAATCCCCAGAAGACCCAAAGATGACGATCCCCTCCAGCTCCTTGAGCTGCCCCGTCGACAGTTGTGGCTCAAACCTGCTTTCCTCTGCAAAGGCTCCGCAAGGCAAAATATCAGGAGTAAAAATGGACGAGTTGTACACGGACCCAAAAATCACGACCTAGTACTTACTTTGCAGAAAAAACGAAGGAATTTGGAAACACTCTCCATTCACCCAAGGAGAGCACATGCCCCTTCAGCGGCATACAACCTGGAGTGGGAGTCCTATTGCTTGTCCGACCTCGGCAAGCCCCCGAAGATGTGGCATCCCGGGAGCGGCTGGAGGTAGAAAGTGGGGTAAGAGCTCTTCTTAGGGATGAGGGTGAGCTTTTAGGCATAAAAGACCACCTCCAGGTCGATATACACGTTGAGGATGACTAACAGAGCAGAGATCCCCATCAAGATCATGACCCCGTAAGCGTTCAGTTGAGTCGGGTGAATCCCCGTTAGAGCAAAGAACTGGTGGATCATGGGAGGAAGGGGAAACCGCAGCCATTCCAGGTGCCTCCTCCCCAAGACGATGGAGCCCTCGGGGCCAGAGGGGTGAAGGTACCAATCCGCTAAGCCCTCAACTCTTTGTAAGGTAACCCCGCTAGGGAAGCTGAGCTGCCTCCTCAACGAGTCCAACTCCGAATCCGTGACAAGACAGAGCCTGTGATTCTGGTTTGGGGCCATCGTTGTTAATACAATCAAAGAAGTGAAATGTTCTAGAAAAGGGAAGAGTCGGAAGCCCTAAGATTTTAGAAAGCTAGAACACTTGGAGATTTTGTTAAAGTAAGAAATGAGCGTGAATACGGCTTTTATAGAGGGGGAGCCAAAAAGTCTCTCCTAGAAAGGAACAGTGCGAGGAAGACGAAAGCACTGGAATTAAAAAAATCTGAAAAAAGTCGTGACACAGGATAGCATGTGCTAGCATCAGTAATTGAGGAGAAATAATGTTAAAAAGCCATGTGTCCCCCATCAAATTGGAGGACTGGAGACACGATTTCCCCACTTGATGGATGTGAATCCATCAAATAGGGAAATGGGGGCAGTTGCGGTGTCCGTTCCTAGATCATGTGCCATGTAGACGATTGAGTGGCATAACAGGTCACAAAGGGAGCACGCTATCCGACACGTGCCCAGAGTAACCATTTAAAAGCCACACGAGTCGCATGCAGTACCGCATGGGCCCATGGGCTCTCCGAGACTAAGGCCGAATCCATCCCAGTGTGATATCTCAAAGTTCGTAATGACACCCAATTCCTTGTATTAATAAAGAGCTAATAATAACGAGATTACATAGCAATTTCATTTATATTAGTGTCATGTTTGCATACTATCTTACGTTTGGAATTTAAATTATTATGATTATTAACCCTTATTATGTTTTAAGATAATTTTGCAGTGAAATGCTCCAAAAATGCTCTTTGGTACAAGTTTTGATGAGTATTAAGCCAATTAATAAAACGTTACACAATTACATTTTTGGTAACTGTTAGTGTTATTTTATTTCTTTGAGTATCTTGTTAAGGTAATTTTAATTTATAATAAATAAATGTGTTTATTGCAAAGTTATATTTCTTATATGCATTTTTATTTATTTATTTTTTTATATATAAAATTATATCGTGATAAAGACGTTTCACCGACTTAATTAAAGTCGGCAGTTTACACTTATAATAGCGTATATTACTATCCATTCTGTTTATTAAGATTTCACCCAGCTTTCAACCGCCTGCCCCTCTCCTATCTTCATTTCCACCCCTTTCAAATTCTCTTAGTTGATTAGGTAATAGTTATATATATATTTAAGCCCAATTCTCATCCGTGCTCAAATAGTGGAATAGGTCCAAGAGCAAGTTTCTTATCTCTCGTATATAATACCTGGCAGGGAAGGTAATTCCTTACAATAGATATTAATATATATATATATATTTTTTTTTTCTCCTTCATTTTCATGATATGTCTTTGACTAATTTTTTACTTTTCAATTTCAAGGACATATATATATTATGTTATTGTATGTGTGACTATCTTGTAAGCTACTAGGAATTAAGTAAATAAAATTCATGGTTTTACGTGTTTAATTAATTGATGATTCGTGGTGTTCAGGTGGAGTGATGTTTACATGGTGGTTTTATCCGTATATAGGTATATATAGTATTAAAATAAAATAAAATAAAAGTCAAGTACTAGTATCATAGGGACTTTCAATGAACTTTCTAATATTATTATTTGTTGTAATTTTTAGTATTGTATGTAATTATCCTTTGGGCTTTCTTTTACTGTAGAAACAATTCAAGTTGAATATTATGTTGATAGTGGTGTTCACATATTTGAGAAGGAAGTTATGTCTTTATAACTCCAAAGATTGAAAATGGACTTAAAAACGTGGGCTATTTTAATTATTTTCTATTATTGCATGTTTATATCTTTTATATGAACTATGAAAGTCAGCTTGATGCTAGTCCACGTAATGAATACATATCAAAATTTTGAATAAAGTCTTTATTTCCCGTTTCTGTTATTACCGTGTTTTATTATTATTCTTGTTGAACTCTTAGAAGATTTATTTGGATTATGTGAGTAATACTATGAACTCTAAGTTTAAATAATAATAATAATAATACTAATAATCTTTATTAAATAGTTATTTTCATGCAAAGTTTGAAATAACATGTAACGTCACATACATGATAATAATATTTGAAAATAAATAGGGTCACGTCAATTGTACCTAGAGCAAAGAGCATTTCACAAGAAAGATAACTAAAAGCCCCGGTTCGAGGTAAGTAACGTCACACCTACAATGTAAGAAATTCCTTGTTTTTGTGAATTTGTGGAATTTGTGAATATAGAATCTGTGGATATGTGTATATACGTATTTGTTACTCAGTTTTGCATAGGTCATGAACATGTGGTGTATTTATATTGCTTGACGAGTATTGGTGAATAGGGTGTGGCAGACCAGCGCCTAAATATATGATATGGTTCCTTCGGGAACACTTTGGTCCTCTCGGGGACATTATGGTTCCTACGGGAACACTTTGACGGCGGTATGGGGTGGACCTCTGTTGTACACAGAGGGGATTTTCTGGGGCTCGAGACCTACATATAGCTCATGATATGTTATACGTTCTCTGAGTGGCTCAGTATACAATTCACGGTCTTGTCAGGCAATGCAATATACACAGGGATCCCAATCATATAATTATCTATTCTCTGTCATGTGCACTCTGCATCTGCATACGTTACTTACTGAGTTTTATACTCATTAATATTCTTACATTGTAGAAGGTACAGATAATATGTGAGTTGGAGGAGGAGTGCCGACTTTCTGACCACGGCTTGTGTATATGAGCATTTTGACGCTGTGGTTTTCTAATAGAGAATTTTGTAATTATTTTGTGTGTGTTTATTATGTATATTTTATGAGAGGCCCATGTAGTGAGGGTGTATATATGTATATATTAGAGCATGTATAATGTGGAAATTTGTTATTTCTTCTTAAAAGTTTTAAATTTTACCTTATTTTATCAGTTCTAAGTCGAGTAACGTCTCCCGATTTCGCTAAATAACTGTACAAAATATCCTTACGTACGTGTGTGGAATCGGGGATGTTATACCCAGACCCTGGACGATTTAGCCCAATCCAGTCCTTGCCTCGGTAGCTGGGGGTCAGAAGCCTCGAGGGTCTTCTGCCAGAAGACCATGGGAGGTGACGCACTGCTCCAGACCCAGACAGGGCATTTAATGCGATCCTGGGTAGGTGCGCACATTGGGCAAACTGTCTTGACAGAACGGCAGTTTGTCAGAGTCTCGCCCCCGATAGGCTTTAGTCGTAGGGGATGGCAGAAAGCAGGCCACAATGATGCAAGGGAAATCATGGTAATCATGGCCCGTGATCTCTGGAGTAAGTCATGATGAAAAAAGGTACTCGATCCTGAGATTGAGAGCCCGAAAAGCTCCCAGTTCTAGGATTATATATATAAGTCGTGCGTCCCTCAAGAGAGATGAATATAGACATATACAAAGAAAAAACTTTATCTTTGCTACTCAGACTCAGGGATAAACAACTGACTTAAGCATTAGAGAGTCTTTGCAGGTGGCCACCCCGGCCTCTCTGACTCGACCTGAAGTCAAAAGTACTCTAAGATAGCAAGGATACGTGGACAATTGGTAAATACAATGTCAACAGTTCAGAGACATGTGGACAGCTGGTAAGAATTGCACCAACAGAAGATATACAAGAACGGATATAGGCATAAAGAGCATTTAACTTGCAAAGAGATATTATTATGAACCAGATCTTACACTTTGAAAAATCAAGATCACTTTGTCATAAGACAACAAAAGATAGCAAAGCATAAGAACACAAGGAGCAACTAGCTTACATATGGTTGAGATGACATTTAGCAAAGAGGTCAAATATTGTGTGTTAAAAACCCTTGCAAAGAGTTTCCATTTGGGTGTTGTTCACATGTGTGTTAGCTATCAAATCTACTTCTTATTTTCAACAAAGAAATTGAATTATTCGTGAATTGCCATGTAGTATAATAATATTTGGACAACTTTTTTAGATTTTTTAAAAAGAAAAAATCAAATGCATAGACAAAGAAATTACTTAGATTATAATACTATGCTTGTAATATGTTTATATGCACACTATATCTGTTAAACCCCTTATTCTAGTAAGGGCATTTTGGTCTTTGGACCATTGAAATTTAATAATAATAAAATAAATAAATAAATACAAATTTGGACTAAATTGAGTGAAAAGTTGAAATTTGTACTATTTTGCATTTTTGAGGGATTTATTTGACAAGAATCTCAAAATAGGGACTCATTAGCAAATCTAAAGGTCCATTTATTGATGGACACATGGCCTGTCGCTCATTTTCCCTCAACTCTCTCTCTCTCTCTCTCTCTCCCCTCTCATAATCTCCCTCTCTCGAAAATCCAGCCAAAATGCTTAAAACTGGCCGAGCTCTGACGAAGCTCTTCCTGACGTTGTTGAGCCATGCCCATGCTTGAAACCACTGGTTTGCCACTAGTGACGCGTTGAAGTCGCAAATTGTTTTCTGACATTTGCGTCGATTCTTACGACATTTTGTCATGAAATCTGTCAGGTTCGATTTGTCTCTTCACGATCTTCCCTCTGCTATATATATCTTGACTTGAAATTGCCTCATTTGTGAATCGCCATTTTTTACAATTTTGAATTATTTAGTTTCGAGTATTGAGTTTTCAATCTGACAGTTAGATCGTAAAATAAACCACGTATTTGTGATGTACTCGTGAAAACATGACTTTTGATATATAAATATATATTGACTATGTTTTGTGACCAGCGCAAAACACAAAATTCGAAGGCTCTGATTTGCCTTGATTTGCATGCCATTGGCCCGAGTCTAGTCCAATCCCAAATCTGTTAAGTTATATATCTAACCTAAATATTTTGGGTGCTAGAATTTTAGTGTACAGTCCGTTTAACAATATGATGTCGTCCCTAGGAATCTTTAGACTTGTAATATTAGTATAATTATTATATACTTACTGTCAAATTTTATTAAGTTTGCATTCGCAAATACTTGAAATTATATGCGTAGTATTATTTTAATGTTAAATTTTATTACATGAGAAAACCATAGTTAATCCTTTTTTTAACTTAGAATTTCTAAGTTACTTTCCCTTAATAATAAATTGATTTTACAATAATTATATTATGTACATCAATATAACCTAATTAAAAATGTGACATGTTTTTGTCACATTAAAATTGTTACATTTTATAACCTAAAGTTAATGGTTGCACCAAAATAGTACCATGCCATAATTTGAATGGCTAGGATTTAAGTATATAAAGAATTAAGTAGACAAATCAATCTAAGGGTGGAAAATAAATTATAGAAAAATATGAAAAGTAGTAAAGTTTTACCTTAGGAAGGTAATAACTTTAAATGAGTAGAATAGAGAAAGAAAGGGATAAAGTTAATGGGTAATTCAAAAGGTAGGAAAAAAGGAAAATCATAATGGAAATGTTCTTTGGAAATTAGTGGCCATAATTCAAAGTGGAAGACATAGACAAAACTAATTAGTAACTTTTGTCTCCAAAATAATTCAAAAGGTATAAAAAAGATTAATATAGTGGAGAGTTTCTTTGGGAGCTAGTGGTATTAGATTCCAAATAATTGAAAAAGAAGAAAGATTAGAGACAAAAGTAGTGAATGAGTAAAAAATAAAGTAAAAGATAAGGTAATAGAGTAGAAAAAGAAGATATATTGATAAATTGATAATAATGATGCTTAGATTATTTAATGGAATGTGAAAGTATGTATTATTGGATACCTTCCATGGATGGCCTATAAATAGATCATTCACTTGGCAATTCAAATCCATGCTTAACGTTTCAAATTACTTAGCCAAAACTATCTTTATATTTCCAATTATTCCTTCTCAAAAAAAAAAAAACTCTTTCTACCTTACTTTCTTCCAAATCCATAAGAGATGCAATATTTTACCCATCGGCTCTAGAAATTTAGAATTATAATCAAAAGAAGAGAGCACTTAATTTTTTGGTGGAGACGTAATGTGAGCTTTTGCCCTGTAAGTACTATATAATTCTCACAAAACATTTTTTAAACATTTTTTCTTATGAACAAACAGTTCGATTTTTTTTTGAAAGTCCAGTTACGCTGTTTTATGAAATTATTACCTTATATTTTATTATAAAATATTATATCATGATTTTATCTTATTCTTGATTGTAAAGACTTTTATCTTTCTTATGGGCCCTAGTGTACGTACAAAGAGTGCACTACCAAATGGGGAATCAGGGGAGCGACCTAACTGAAAACATCCGCGGTCATAATCTTAACATACTTTTCATCGGGAATCCTCGTTTAGGGGAGGACGGTCTTATTTTTCCTCGGATATCCTCACCCAGTGGAGGTTAGTACGATACTTTTAAATTCTTTATCTTATATAGTCTTTTCTTAATGAGTGGGTATGCTTCAATGAACCCAAACTTATATTAAACTATCATAGCATTTCATTTGTTAAAGTATGTTGAAGTATGATAACATTGTAAAGTAAGCATACATCATTTTTTTTAATATAGCATAGGAAAAGTATCTTTATAAGCATATATTATACATAGGCCATACAATAATTATATAAAGGCAAGTTAATACATGAAATTAATTCAAACATATCATACTGTAAACATGAAACATTTTCAGCCATCCATACCATAGGTGCAATTATACTTACCTCATAATATGATTATCCTAGTTCCACTCGTTAATTACGTATGTCTAGATCGAAGTTTATTCTGACATATACATACTCTATTTGTTAGAGAAAATTTAAACTGGCCTTATACTATTTTTTTTTAACTTCTAATTACTTAGTGAGCTTAAAACATTTAAGACTTAGTCTTGATCCACCATAAAACTTCACATTTGAGAAACAATGTCACGCTATATTCATTGACTAATTTATACTTTCACTTAGATGGATGAGATTTGATTCTCCTTAACCTTGATTATAGTGATCTTTTTAATCTATCAATAATTTGGTTGTTGATTTGATTAATATCATCCTAATTCAAGTAAGTTTCCTTAATTATATTTCTTTTCAACAAATATTTTGAATTATTCTTGATTAATTTCTTTATTCGTAATTAAGGATCATAATATAATAATTGAGTCTACCATACTAAGGGATATACAAATTTAATATCTAAAATCATACTTGGACTAAATATTATTTGGTATTGATTGTGCTATTTAGGCCTGTCACTAAACTTAGGCAAAATATATTTAGAGGCATACATTACTTATTTCCTATAATCGATTTCATGTCTTAAATTTAAGTAAATCATTTTTTTATCCCAATTAGAGATCTAAAATAATGTTTTTTTATTTATTCTTATACCAAATTTCCAACCCAATATTTCAAGTTTTATAATTTATATTTTTACCCAAAATCTTAAAATTTCTAACATTTATGCCCTCTAATAGTAAATATTGAGTTATATCTTTTTTTTTTGTCAAAGATTCTTCCTTTATTTACTTTTACACTTTAAAATAGTCTTGAAATTGCCTAAAATAACTTTTTCACATATTTGACCCATATACTCAAAATTTTTGCATTTTAGTCCTTCCAACTTTTGAGCAAACATCTTTAATTTTTGGAAAGCATTTCCATTGGGTAAAAATCTGTTCTTAAGGATCTAAGTCTAAATTATTAAGCTTGGTTCATTTTCATGTATATTTTATTTTAGGTACCTACACTAAAAAAAATCTTCCACTATTTTGTGTTTAGTCATTTTGATTTTATTATTATTATTATTATTATGAAGTATTCATATTTAGAGGCCTAAGAAATCAACAAAATATATCTTAATGTAATATAAATTATAAAACATCTAAAGTAGATCAAATATGTTATTACCTATTTATTCTTTCATATAATCTATTTAAACACATAATAAGCAAGGTGAGGGAAATAAATACCTTCCAAGTTTGGATCTTCTTTCTTATGAATATCCATGCTATAGGTACTAAAGGAAAGAAACCTCTGATTTTTATTGATGGGTTAGCTAGAATTGAAGCGGGAATGAATGCGAAGCACGGGCAATGGAATACCATCATTAAAAATTACTTCCGCATATGTTTTTATTATGAGACAAATGATTTCAATTATGTTAGCTTAATGTTATTTGAAAACGTACTTATAACTTGGCATTTTTATTTCGTATGCATGATTTAATCCAATTGAACTTCAAAATGTATTTCAATTTAATAGAAGTTAAATAAATATTTTTTTTCAGATCTAAAAGAGAAAATAATTTGATTTAAATAAATACAAAACATAAGGAGTTCTGTCAAAAAGACCTAAACTGTCTAAAGAGAGCTTGGGACTTAAGTGGTCTATATGTGACACCCCTCCTCACCTGGGAGCCCTTTATTGTTGCACATTATTTAAATCACCTTAATAAAAAGTTTATAATCAAATTTAAATAAAGGGTACTTAACCATT
>JXTB01000460.1:142032-162318 GCA_002914805.1 Parasponia andersonii
CCTCCTCACCTGGGAGCCCTTTATGGTATCGCATTATTTAAATCACCTTAATAAAAAGTTTATAATCAAATTTAAATAAAGGGTACTTAACCATTGAGAAGCATTTACTTGTTTTCAAAATTTAAGTAAATTGTTAGTTATGAATATAAATCTCTTAAAAAGAAATAAAAGCATAAAAAAAAAAACACAAAAATTTAGAACACAAAAATTTTTTTTTAATGCTAAGAAGGTAAGTAGTTAACAGTCAGAAAAGTCTGGTCATTACATATAAAACTCTGATTGAAAACCAAATTTTCAAACTTGTTGATCAAAGGTTTGAAAACAATGCTCGACCCTCCAAACAATGCCCAAACAATGCCAAAGATCCTCCATAACACTCTAACGCTATTTGGACACTCGATTGAGATAGGGATTTAATTATTTGATTTTATACATGTTTTAATTTAAATTTAAATTATGAATTTTGTGAAAAATTGTAAATATAACGATTTTTGATAAATTATTGGAAAATCTTAGATTATTTTGAAATTATACTGCGTAACTTTTATACATAATTATAAAATCATGATTATGGGATGATTTAATGGATTTGCTACCCATGGTACCATAAATTCTAGAATAATATCAAGTAGAGCTTTAAAGCATTGTTTGGTTATGTTTTGTATGGTTATTATATATCTTGTTACATATTGTACATACCATAGAATCACATGTGAGATACATCTTAGGTATCACTGTATTAAGTAGGTGGTAAGTATCCCTACCTTTATTGAGAACCTGTAAAGCTATGTGGGGTTTTCTAATTATCCCCTACGCAGTAGGCATAGTCATTCAATTGCCCCTTCGGTTCAGTGAAAATAGACACATGGGTGTCTCTTCGATTTTTTGAGTTAGATATCAAGTGGAGAGAACTTAGTACATATAGAACAAGTTTCTCTAGTTCGTGATGAGAAGATGTGAGCTAATGAGATGGGATGATTTTTTATTTGTATAATTTTGTGGTTCTGGTTTTGGTTTGAATATGTGATTATTCTAGATTACAATTATTTTATAATCTCGGTTTATAAATTGATTTTTGAATGGTATTAGCCGCACATGTTTGGTAAAAATTGTATTCATTCAAAAAAGTAATTGTGTTTCTCTTGAGCATGTAAATGCTCACCCCTTAATTCCTCCTACTTTTAGGTGTTGAAGTTTTTGTAGTAATTATCATAGTAGCTTGACAAGCTTATTTAGTGTATGTATATTGTTCCTGTATCTTCATTGGTTAGTTCCTAATCTATCCCATCTTTTCTTTTTTGTGTCAGATTTATTTAGCCAATAGTTGTGTATATACTAAGTGGATGTATAAGGGTAATGTTACTATTAAGGTGAGTTTTTAGAAATATAAAAAATTTTATGTAAATTTTTTGGACATTGAACTCATTTTATTGAACTTCATGAGTATAAATACAAAGTTAGTAGATGAATTAAATGGAATTCCACCATATATTAAGTTTATATTTTCTTGAGAAATCAAAAGTAATAGAAAGTTTCATGATTATAAAATTTATATACTTTTGAGGACTAAAATGAAAATTTTAAGTACTTAATTTTCTAGAATTTCAAATTATTCCTTTTTATCAGTGTTTTGATTTAAAAATTCCCAAATGTCACGACTTTGGAATTCCAGTCGTGACAGAAATATATCAGAGCTTTGGGCTTCAGATCCATCTTGGATCTTTATCATGATATTTTGGTATTTAAAAGAGATATTAGAAAAGTATTAGGCGAATACCTCACACGTCATCTCATACCCCAAGACTGAGGACATGGCAACCACCACATACCTATAAGGATAAACCTCATAGACATGAAAGGCTTCGAATTTAATTGTTATAAAAAAAATCTAAAGAGATTAATTAATACCTAAAATATCTCATCATAACAAAACATCAAATCAATCTAAACCATCAATAATAATTTGCTAAATCTATAATAACAAAATAAATTAAAACCATAACAATAATCTAGTATACCTCAAATAATCAACAATGCCTCAAAATGAAAACTAAACAGTACAATAGCTCTAAATAATAAATCTGAATCCTCAAACAATCTCCTTCCTTCAAATATAAATTCTACTTATTGACTATTCTCTGAATCTGAAAAGATTAAAGAATATAAGAGTGAGCTCGACAGTCCAATAAGTAATCGATAATCTTTATTAGTTGGATTAAGAATATGCTATTTGAAATATTTTCGTAAATATTTTATTTAGAACAACTCAATTTCAAAACTAATATCTTTCAATATAATATGTGAGATTGTTTTGTACAAAAATATAATAGATTTCAAACCTAAAGTTTCTATCTCATTCAAAAGCTTATAACACTTTTAAATTCTACTCTACAGTTTTTGGATAACTATGACCACATTTAACCCACGCAGTTAGGTCTACATTTACTACATTTAACCTCTGTAGCTAGGTCCACATTTATTACATTTAACCCCTATAGCTAGGTCCACATTTATTATATTTAACCCCTGTAGTTAGGTCCACATTCAGTATGTATCGTCCACATTTAACCCCTGTGGAATAGGTCCACATTGCTAATCAACTGAAGAGTGTTTTTAACCCATTCATATTCAATATGGTTCAAAATGTGATAAACTCTCAAATCATTCGACAATAATATCAATCATAAGTTTGATCCGTATTTTCATAAAGAAAATAGTATAATTCGATTAAAGCAAGTTTTATCCATAAACAACTTATTTGAAGTAAATATTTCAAATTAATAAATACATACTTTTATTCAAAAAGAATAAACAAAAATTAATTTTGATGAAACAAAAGTCACTAATAAAGACGAAAGATTACTTACCTGTTCACTAATCTAACCAATCCAACAATAATTTGCTAGCTACCACAAGAATCTATAATTATAACAAGAATCATATATAAATATTAAACGCTTAGCAGGTACCCTAAATCATTCCTAATGCAATGGCTAATCCGCTGCCCATACAAACTTGATACATTCGCTACACTATTTTTCATAACCTCTATATCAAAACTCATAACAATTCCAAATTGATTCTAAAAATTGTGAAACTTGGAGGAAAATTTATAGAAATGATTATGGTCTTAAAAGTGCCAAGAACATGGTTGTAGAGTCCATAGGTGAGCCTCATGAAGCTATGAAATTTGCTACCACATTTTGCTCTAAATGCCAAAAATTACAATTTGCATCCCTCATTTTGAAAGGCTATATCTCTCTGGTTATAAGTTTATTTTTGACAAATTATATACTATTAGAAAGCTTATTCAATATGATTTCCAACCATACAAATATTACCCTATTAGACTACCAGAAGCTATTGAACAACCTATCACATTCTCTATTGCATTTTATTATTCTAGACCAAACCTCAAAACTCTATAACTTTTAATTTAGACATCCAAATCACTTAATTTTAGTCTTGTTTTAAACCTTACAACGAGAGTAATCAACAAAATATAAATAAATCCTAGAATTATGACTGAAACAAAAAAATACTTAAAGAATTCTAAACCCTAGATGATAGATTAACTCCAAGAATCCCAAATAATCGATTGATAATTAATGCGGAGGAATTCTTTACCTTACTGAATTGACAACCAACTTTCTTGTAATCCTTCCTCTTCTCCTAAGCTTTCAACCATTCTCCTCTCCCTCTACAAAGCATTAAAATTTTTTTTTCATCAGAGACTCAGAAAGATGATACGTATAGGGTTTCCTAGTTTTCAAAATTATTGAATTGTCCTTGTTTAATAAACTAAAATCTTGGTCTTTTTGTTCTTTTACCTTTTCATTTATTTATTTATTTATTTATTTTCTTTTTTTTTTATTCTAGGTATGGGTTATTACACATCACCTAAGAATTACCTAAATATGTTGTGTTTGTTTCAATTCATTACAAATTCTTGGTTCACCTCCTTAGAATGGAACTTTAGTATTTTTTTCAATGGTTATACCCTTAAATTCTAGTCTTAGAAGTGTCAGGGATAATACGAGAGTAATGAATTCTACTCCTGTCAAAATTCTCAATTCAAATAGGCATTTATTCTTGTACTTCTACGTCCATTATTGTGATAAGCTATATGAATCATTATATTTTATCGTTGTAGCATATTTGTTTCTAGAGAGACTTTGAACATTTTGTTAAAAAAATTATTGAATACGGATTAGGTAAAAGTATTTTTTTTTTCAACGAGTGTACAGTTTTCAAAATTATTGGGCTATTAGAGATTTGGGATTTACCTTGAATCTTGGTTTATACTAAATTTAGTTGTTGTACCAAATTAATCCTAATTTATATTTGGTAGTGCTAGTTGGAAAATATTTAGTTCAAGGTAATTTTTATGAATTAAAAGTTCCAAGTATTTTTCCTAATTTTGAACTGAAGAACGACTTAAGACATGATTAATTGATTTTGCAACTTTAGGAAATTCCAAATTGTATTTTAGTTTTGAATGAGGTAGATATTTGTATTTGACAAGTGAGATATCATTGTATTCAATGGAACCATATACATCTTAATTTTGAATAATAGTTGGGTGTATGTATAACCCCTTAGGAATCTCTACACTTACAATCTTAGTAGAATTATTATTAATAAACTTAGAGTCGAATTTTAATAATTTTACATTCACAAATACTTTAAATTATGTGTGTAGTATTATTTTAATGTTAAATTTTATTACATGAGAAAACCGTAGTTATCCCTTGTTTTAACTTAGAAATTCTAAGTTAGTTTTCCTTAATAATAAATTGATTCTACAATAATTATAATAGGTACATCAATATAACCTAATTAAGAATGTGACATATTTATGTTACATTAAAAACTTGTTACATTTTATAACCTAAAGTTAATGGTTACATCAAAATAGTACCATGCCATAATTTGAATGGCTAAGATTTAAGTATACAAAGAATTAAGTAGACAAATCAATCTAAGGGTAGAAAATAAGTTATAGAAAAAGATGAAGAGTAATAAAGTTTTACCTTAAGAAGGTAATAACTTCAAATTTGTGGAATAGAAAAGAAAACGGATAAAGCTAGTAGGTAATTCTAAAAGGTAGGAAAAAGTAAAATGATAATAGAAATTTTCTTTGAAAATTAGTGGTCATAATTCAAAGTAGAAAACATTGATAAAACTAATTAGTAGCTTTTGTCTCCAAAATAATTCAAAAGGTATGAAAAGGATTAATATAGTTGAGACTTTCTTTGGGAGTTAGTGGCATTGGATTCCAAATAATTGAAAAAAAAAAATATTAGAGATAAAAGTAGTAGATGAGTGAAAAATAAAATACACGATAAGGTAATGGAGTAGGAAAAGAAGATATATTGACAAATTAGAAATAATGATGCTTGGATTATTTGATGGAATGTGAAAGTGTTTATTATTGGATACCTCCTATGGACGGCCTATAAATAGATCCTTTATTTTGCAGTACAAATCTATACTTAACCTTCCAATTACTTAGCCAAAACTATCTTCATTTTTCCAATTATCATTTCTCAAAAAAAAAAGAGAGAAAAAAAAACTCTTTCTACCTCATTTTCTTCCAAATCCANTACCATGCCATAATTTGAATGGCTAAGATTTAAGTATACAAAGAATTAAGTAGACAAATCAATCTAAGGGTAGAAAATAAGTTATAGAAAAAGATAAAGAGTAGTAAAGTTTTACCTTAAGAAGGTAATAACTTCAAATTAGTAGAATAGAAAAGAAAACGGATAAAGCTAGTAGGTAATTCTAAAAGGTAGGAAAAAGTAAAATGATAATAGAAATGTTCTTTGAAAATTAGTGGTCATAATTCAAAGTAGAAAACATTGACAAAACTAATTAGTAGCTTTTGTCTCCAAAATAATTCAAAAGATATGAAAAGGATTAATATAGTGGAGACTTTCTTTGGGAGTTAGTGGCATTGGATTCCAAATAATTGAAAAAAAAATATTAGAGATAAAAGTAGTAGATGAGTGAAAAATAAAGTACAAGATAAGGTAATGGAGTAGGAAAAGAAAATATATTGACAAATTAGTAATAATGGTGCTTAGATTATTTGACGGAATGTGAAAGTGTTTATTATTGGATACCTCTTATGGACGGCCTATAAATAGATCCTTTATTTTGCAGTACAAATCTATACTTAACCTTCCAATTACTTAGCCAAAACTATCTTCATTTTTCCAATTATCATTTCTCAAAAAAAAAAGAGAGAAAAAAAAACTCTTTCTACCTCATTTTCTTCCAAATCCATAGGAGCTGTAATATTTTACCCATTGACTCTAGAAATTAAGAATTATAATCAAGAGAAGAGAGCACCTAGTTTTGTGGTGGAGACATAAGAAAGAAGATTTAAGCTTGGAAGGTAAATATTCCTTCAATTGTAGTCAGACATAAAATCAATTATAAAAAATAAATAATGTATGCCTCTAATTGTATTTTGCCTAAGTTTAGTGATAGGCTTAAAAAGCACGATCAATACCAAATAATATTTAGTCCAAGTATGATTTTATATTTTAAATTTGTGTAGCCCTTAGTGTGTTTGACTCACTTATCATATTATGACCCTTAATTACGAATAAAGAAATTAATCAAGAATAATTCAAAGTATTTGATGAAAAGAAATATAATTAAGGAAACTTTACTGATTTAGGATGATATTAATCAAAATAACAACCAAATTATTGATAGATTAAAAAGATCACTATGATCAAGGTTAAGGAGAATTAAATCTCATCTATCTAAGTTGAAAGTATAAATTAGTCAATGAATATAACATGACATTGTTTTTTAAATGTAAAGTTTTATGCTTGATCAAGACTGAGTCTTAAATGTTTTAAGTCCACTAAGTAATTAGAAGTTTAAAAAAAAGTATAAGGCCACTTTAAATTACTCTAACAAATAGAGTACGTATACTTCAAGGAAAACTTTGACCTAGATGTACGTAATTAACGAGTGGAACTAAGACAATCATATTACGATGTAAGTACAATTTCACCTATGGCATGGATGGTTTGAAAATATTTCATGTTTACAGTATGATACATTTGAAATTATTTCATGTATTAACTTGCATTTATATTGTTTTTGTATGGCCTATGTATAATATATGCTTCTAAAGATACTTTTCCTATCCTAAAAAAAATGATGTATGCTTACTTTACAATGTTATCATGTAGAAATACTTTAGCATACGTTAACAAAGGAAATTCTATGACATTGGCATGTAAGTATGGGCTTGTTGTTGAAATGTATCTACTCATGTTAAGAGAAGACTAAATAAAATAAAGAATTTAATGGTGTTGTCCCAACCTTTACTAGGTGAGGATATCTGAAGGAAAATAAGATTGACCTCCTGTAGGCAAGGACTCCTGAGGAAAAATATATTAAGATTATGACCGTGGGTGCTTTCAATTGGGTCACTCCCCTAGTTCTCCATTCGGTAGTGCACACTGGATACGTACACCAAGGCCCATAAGAAAGATAAAAGACTTTACGATCAAGAATGAGATAAAATCATGACACAATATCTTATAATAAAGTATAAAGTAATGATTTCATAAAACAGTATAACTGGACTTTCATAAAAGATTGGTTTATAAGTAAAATATTTGATGAGAATTACATTGTACTTACTGAGCGAAAGCTCACATTTTATGAGTATCCATGTTATAGGTACCAAAAGAAAGAAACCTTTGATTTGATGGGGGTTAGCTGGAATCGAGGATAGGATGAATGCGAGGCACGAGCAATGGAAGAACACCATTAAAATTACTTCTGCATATATTCTTATTATGAGACAAATGAGTTCAATTGTGTAAGTTGATGTTGTTTGAAAAAGTACTTATAACTTGGCATTTTATTTCGTAATGCATGGTTTAATTAAATTTAACTTGAAAATGTATTTTGATTTAATAGAAGTTAAACAAATGTTTTTCAAAAGATCATAAAAGAGAAAATATTTTGATTTAAATAAATACAAAACACAAGGGGTTCTGTCAAAAAGACCTAAACTATCTAAGGAGAGTTTGGGACATAAGTTGTCCGTATGTGACCCCCTCCTCACTAGGAGCCCTTTATGGTTACGCATTATTTAAATCATTTTAATAAAAAGTTTATAATCAAATTTAAATAAAGGATACTTAATCATTGAGAACCATTTACTTGTTTTTAAAATTTAAGTAAATGGTTAGTTATGAATATATATCTTTTAAAAATAAATAAAAGCATAAAAAAAAATTGTAATGAATTTTGAGCGTCTAAATTTTTTTTAAAGTAAGCTAAGAAGGTAAGTTGTTAACGATTCGAAAAGTTGGATCGTTACATACTGGGCAGTAATTCGATCTCAAAGGAAATTTCTTGCTCTAGCAGTAGTCCTAGCAGATCATCAGGGAAACACATCAATGTACTCCTTGACGATGATTGCATCTTCTGGCCTTTTCTTTTCTTCTTTACTCTTATCTAGAATATTTGCTAGATATGTCAGACACCCGTTACTCAACATTTTTCTTGCTTGCATTGCTAAGATCATCACTTGATGTTTCTTCTTAGTATCTCCATTATAAGTGAACTTTTCTTCTCCTAGAGGTTTGAATGTGATCCTTCGACTTCGACATTTAATGTTAGCATTATACCATCCCACGAAATGTTTACAGTGTTTCCCGATTCCTAGAATGACATCATAATCAATCATTTCTAGGATAGCTAGGTCAGCATACAATTCTCTTGTAGCTATAATTATTAGAACATGTCTTATCCAATAATTCGTTGTCAAAGTTTCACCTAAAGATAGAGCTACATTTAAAGTTTTAGTCATTCTATCACTATTCTAAGCTATTCTTTTGGCAAACATATCTGACACAAAACAATGCGTAGCATCAGAATTATAGATGACATATGCATTTTGAGTGGCAACAGACATCTGACCTATGACCAACTTAGAGGTTCCTGCATCTGCAGCCTCCCTCGTAAAGGCATAAATTTGGGTAGTGGTTTCTAGAGGTGCTTCCAATCTTCCTTAACCAATCTGAGGTCCTTCAAGTTTGACCTGCATATTGTGAATTTGAGGTTCTTATGTCTTAGATGTGGTTGGTAGGTTAGCTTAATTGTATTTACTATATCAGTTCTTGGCATAATGACCCTACATATCATAGAGGTAGTAGGAATTTGAGCCAAAGTGACATTCCCCAGGGTGTTTCTTACCACACTTAGGACATGGTGGAAATTCTACATTGGCCTTCTTTTGCTATTGAGGCTCTCCTTTTTGGTTTCTTTGGCCACCATAGTTATTCATTCTCTTCTTTCCACTATAATTATTACAGTTGTTATTGATGTTGTTCTAGTTCTTGTTATGGCCAGATAGGATCCCAAATCCTGTTTGGTTGTTGTCTTGATTTGGTTTAACTTGTCCGCATTGGTTCTTCCTTGATTTGAAATATTTTTGTCATTCTTCTTTTGCTTAGGCAAGACGATATTCTGCTCTGAGTGCCTTTCCTACAAATTCTACAATTGTAGTTAGTGGTTCATCACTACTATCAATGATAACTACTAATTCAGAGCAAAACATTTCGAGCATCCTCTTTACTTGTTCATCTTCAGTGGGTACCAAATAGGGACACAATCTTGCAAGCTAGTCGAACTTTTATATGACCTCAGTGACTGTCATATTCCCTTATTTGAGGTTAATAAATTCATTTTACTGAGCTCGCACCGCTATACGATTATTGTATCTTTGGTTGAATTCATGGATGAAGTCATTCCACGACAATTCTCTGACATTTATTCAAATTTTGATAGTCTCCCACCAATATCATGCATCTTCCTTTAAGACATAAGACACATATAACACCTTTTCATGGCCATTAAGGTTCATAAAATCTAGGATGGTTTGAATTGATAACAACCATTTTTTGACCACCAACAGATCCATCGATCCATCAAACTCAGCAGGACGCATCTTTCTGAAGTGTTCATAAAGTGGTTCTTAGCGATCCATACATCGATTAGGTATTACAGGTTCTGGTAGTAGTACTGGTTCTTCCTTTTGAGGCAGAGGTTCTTCATTATCAACTCAAGGTTCAACATTCTTTTGGCATTGTTGCCTTAGTTGCTCACGAATGTTCCTTATCTCCTCTTCTTGAGCTTGGAGTTAATGTTGCAAGTTAGCAACAAGATTACTAAGGTCGGGTGTTTCAGATGCATTTCTTGAACTGACTCATAGTCTTCCCCTCCCTCTTGCCATTTTTTGTTTTTAGTTGACTCCTATTAGTTCAAGGTATTATTAGTTATCTTAACTTTGATTATGGAGAAAAAGGCTAAATTAAGTAATAAAACATACATTGTTTCATAATTATATTATTTCATTAATTAAAGTACAAGATAAGAACATATAAACATTTCTAGTCTACTCTATAATTAATCTCTCATATTTGTATTTGAAGGTTCGCTAGGGTTTTCTATCAAATCCTCTTCTGGGTCCTCTTAAAAGTCTTCCTCATTGTCATTAATGTGTCATTATCCAGTAGGCATGGTTTTCTCCGAATATATTAGCGGTCGTACCTTTTTTTGGTATTCTTCGAGGTCTTCTTGTTGGAAAGGTGTTCCTGTGGTATTCCCGCGAGGTGATCCTTCAACCATACTCTATTCCATTTCCTTTTGATATTCCTCTTCTGCATGAATTGCCTCTGAACTAATGTGTTCAAAATTCATATCAATAAGTGAAATAACCTCTGAACAAATGCATTCAAGATTCATATAAATAAGTGGGTTCCGTATGCATCTTTGGATATGACTTGGGATTCCATTCTAGTAGGTCATAAGCAGGATACTATTAGGCCATTTCGGAGGGAATATGCTAACTACTTCCTCAGAAAAATGGAAATTATATTCTTCCATAGATTCGCCTGGCCGGGATTCCCATCCGTTTCTCACAAAGTCAAAAGCACATTCTTGTAATTGGGTCTCTGCTGTCGGGATCTCTATTAGAATATTATGGTTTTCTATTTGTGAAAAGTGTGTTATGATTAATCTACAAAACGTTTCCCAACTCATATTGTCTATTATATGTCCTGATGCTCACCACCATGCTCGAGCATTAGTTTGTAATTGCATGAATGTAAGAATGGTTCATTCGTACTCCTAGATACGACACGCTTGTAAAAGTTGTTTCGTTTCATGAGGCCGATTCCCTAACACTTCGGGTGTAGATTCTACCAAGTAGTATAGTGGTCGTCCTACTCTGAAGGTAGCCACTACTGCGGTTCCAAAGAGTTGAGGTTGTGCAATCTCTTGGTCTCGCAGAATGTCAATTATTGGGCATTCATTACTACTACATAATACATTCTTAAGGTTAAATAATATACTAAGCAAAAATTCTTCTTACTTGAGTTGTCTAAAACGTTGAGGAGGGATGCAAGGTAGGATGGCAAAATACCCGCTCTAATACCAACTGTAACAATCTGATTTTTTGGACCATTAACTACTTACCTTCTTAGCTTACTTATTTAAAAAGAGAAATTTAGACGCTGAAAATTCATGGCAATTTTTTTTATGCTTTTATTTCTTTTTAAGAGATTTATATTCATAACTAACCATTTACTTAAATTTTGAAAACAAGTAAAATGCTTCTCGGTAATTAAGTATCCTTTATTTAAATTTGTTTATAAACTTTTAATTAAGGTGATTTATATAATATGTAACCATAAAGGGTTCCTAGATGAGGAGGGAGAGTCACATACGGATACTTTAAGTCCCAAGCTCTCCTTAGATAGTTTAGGTCTTTTTGACAGAAATCCTTGTATTTTGCAATTATTTAAATCAAAAAATTTTCTCTTTTAGATCTTTTGAAAAACATTTGTTCAAATTCTATTCAATCGAAATACATTTTCAAGTTCAATTTAATAAAACCACACATTGCGAAATAAAATGCCAAATTATAAGTACGTTTTCAAACAACATCAAGCTTACATAATTGAAATCATTTGTCTCATAATAAGAACATATGCAAAAGTAATTTTAATGGCAGTATTCCATTACATGTGCCTCACATTCATCCCCGCCTCGATTCCAGCTAACCTATCAATCAAATTGAAGATTTCTTTCCTTTGGTACCTATAGTATGAATACTCATAAAATGTGAGTTTGCGCTCAGCCAGTACAATATAATTCTCACAAAACTTTGTACTTAAAAAAAACAATATTTTATGAAAATCTAGTTATGTTGTTTTATGAAATCATTACTTCATGCTTTATTATAAGATATTGTATCATGATTTATCTCATTCTTGATCATAAAGTCTTATCTTTCTTATGGGCCCTGGTATACATACCGAGTGTACACTAACGAATGGGAAACTAGGATAGCGACCCAACTGAAAACACCCACGGTCATAATCTTAACAAATTTTTCCTCAGAAATCCTCACTTATGGAAGGTTGGTCTTATATTCCCGTGGATATCCTCACCTAGTGGAGGTTGGTACGATACTTTTAAATTGTTTATCTTATTTAGTCTTTTCTTATTATGAGTGGGTACGCTTCAATAAACCCAAACTTATATTCCACCATCATAGAAATTCTTTTGTTAATATATGCTAAAGTATTTTGACATGATAACATTGTAAAGTAAGCATACATCATTTGTACATAATAGGAAATGTATCTTTATAAGCATACATTATACATAAGCCAAACAATAATAAAATAAAGGCAAGTTAACACATGAAATGATTTCAAACATATCATACTACAAACATGAAACATTTTCAAACCATCCATGCCACAGGTGAAATTATACTTACATCGTAATATGATTGTCCTAGTTCTACTGGTTAATTACATACATCTAGGTCATAGTTTTGCCTTGATGTATACATACTCTATTTGTTAGAGTAGTTTAAAGTGGCCTTATACATTTTTTTAAAACTTCTAATTACTTAGTAGGCTTAAAACATTTAGGACTTAGTCTTAATCAAACATAAAACTTCACATTTGAAAAACAATGTCATATTATATTCATTGGCTAATCTATACTTTCAACTTAGATGGATGAGATTTAATTCTCCTTAACCTTTATCATAGTGATCTTTCTAATCTATCAATAATTTGGTTGTTAATTAATATCATCCTAAATTAGTTAAGTTTCCTTAATTACATTTTTTTTCATCAAATACTTTGAATTATTCTTGATTAATTTCTTTATTCGTAATTGAGGGTCATAATATGATAGGTGAGTCAAACACACTAATGGCTACATAGATTTAAAATCTAAAATCAGATTTAAAATTTAAAATCATACTTGGACTAAATATTATCAGGCATTGATCACACTTTTTAGGCTCATCACTAAACTTAGGCTAAACACAAGTAGAGGTATACATTATTTATTTCTTATAATTGATTTCATGTCTTAAATGTAAGTAAATCTTTTCTTATGCAAATTAAAGATAATATGTATAAAATTTGGTAATATAAAAATAGTCATAATATTTTTACCCCCTAGTCATAATATAAAAATATGTATAAAATTCATACAGTCTCATCCCAATATAAATCCAATAATTTTCAGTAATTTATCAGAATATCATTTATTCACGATTTTTCACAAAAATAGTTATAATAAAAATTTCAAATTAAAACATATATAAAATTTAGTAATTGAATCCCTAGCTCGAAATAGTAGTTATGTTGAACTAACAACGCTAGAAATATCCTCAATTGATCACCTAGTTGTTCAGACAGTCGTTCTCGGATCTCGTCACATTCACTTGAAAAGTTGATTTTTCAAACGGAGCCTCAAATTGAGAAATAGAGGTCACCACTAAATTCAAAACATCTAAAAAAGTTAGGTTAGGCATAAAATTTATCGAAAATGGGTTTCGGTGCGGGACCGTCCTGGGGTATGCAAAACGGTGCAATTCACGAGCTATTTCTTGATTTTTGTGCCACTTCAGAAAATAGTGGTATTTTCTATCAAAATTCATGTCCCGACCTCAATAAGTCCAAATTCGAAGTCAGAACTCGGTTTCGAGATCTCAGGCATTAAATGGGCTCAAAAATCCAAAAATTATAAAAATATCACATTTGGAAAATAATTAGAAAAATGCCACATTTTCATTTCGATAATTAACGATCTTCCAGTTACCATTTGCTATCCTAAAAGAGCACAATGATGAAGGGTTAGAACCTCAAGGTGACTTACCTATGGAGGTGCAAGCTGTCTTGGATGAATTCTAAGATGTGATGCTTGACGCTCTGCCCAAGAAACTTCACCTAAGAGGGAAGTGGATCATGAAATCGAGCTTGAGCTAGACAAGAGGCCACCTGTGATGAGTTCCTATCGAATGACCCTTTTAAAGTTATCAGAACTCCAAAAATAAGTAAAGCAGTTCTTGATGCGGGCTTCATCAGGCCCTCCAAAGCTTCTTTCAGTATCTCGATGTTGTTCCAGAAGAAGAAAGATGGCTTACTAAGGATGTGCATTGATTGTCGGACTCTTAATAATGTGATAGTGAAAAACAAATACCCCATCCCACTTATTGCTGACTTATTCGATCAACTTGGGAATACTAGATACTTCTAGCAGCTTAATCTGCGCTCGGATTACTACCAAGTGCACATAGAAGAGGGAGAAGAGCCCAAGATAATGTGCATGATAAGGTATGGTGCTTACAAGTTCTTAGTCATGCCATTTGATCTTACCAATGTACTTGCTACCTTTTGTACCCTCATGAATAAGCTACTCCATCCCTACCTCAATCAGTTCGTGATAGTCTACCTTGATGATATAGTCATCTATAGTAAAATCATAGAAAAGTACCGAGAATATTTGAGGAAGATGTTCGAGGTCTTGAAGAAGAATCAACTATTCAACACGGAGAAATGCTCCTTCACCCAAGAGGAAGTGATGTTCCTATGGCACAAGATAAAGGATAGAAAGCTTATGATGGATGAAGCCAAGGTGCAAGCCATCCAAGCGTCGGAACCTTCTACTAAGGTGCCAGAGTTGATATCTTTCCTCAGACTTATGAAATACTATAAGCGGTTCATTAAGTCCTACTCAGCAAGAGCAATGCCACTTAATAATCTGCTTAAGAAGAACAAGTCTTGAGAGTGGACACCTGAGTGCCAAGTCTCATACGAAGACTTGAAGAAGGCCGTAAGTGAAGAGCCGATTCTCAGTCTACCTGACCACTCTAAGGCTTATGAGCTCAACATGGATGCCTCTGATTTTGCTATTGGCAAAATACTAATGCAAGAAAGGCATCCCATTGCTTATGAAAGCCACAAGCTCAATGATGCCGAGAGATGCTACACGGTGCAAGAAAAAGAGATGACTGCCATCATCCATTGCCTAAAGGTGTGGTAGCACTACTTGTTAGGCACTCACTTCACGATCATGACTGATAAAGTAGCCATAAGCTACTTTCAAACTCAGAAAAAGTTGAGTCCCAAGCAAGCTCAGTGGCAAGACTTCTTGGCAGAATTCAGCTATAGGCTTGAATACAAGCCTGGGATGCCCTAAGCAGAAAAGTGGAGCTGGCTGCCTTAAGCAAGCCCGATAGCACCTTGATGGAGAAAATCAAGAAGGACTAGAACACGATATTCTTGCGAAGAGCCTATTGCCTCTAGTGAGAGAAGGAAAGACGAGACGCTTTTGGCTGAACAAAAGACTTCTGTATGCCAAAGGCAATCGATTCTATGTGCCTAAGTGGGAGAACTTAAGAAAAGAGCTTATTACAGAGTGCCACGATTCTCTATAGACGGATCACCTAGGTCATAAATGCACTCCTACTCTTATCAAAACTATCTACTATTGGCCTCAGCTAAGGGATGATATCGAAGCCTATGTGAAAACTTGTCTTATATGCCAACAAGACAAGGTAGAACAACAATCACTGGGCGGATTGTTGGAACCTCTCCCCATTCCTGAGAGGCTGAAGGAGAGTGTCTCTATGGATTTTATCACTAGCCTGCCTAAGTTGGAGGACTTTGGCAGCATTATAGTGATGGTTTATTGTTTCAGCAAATATGCGACCTTCATATCTGCTTCACCTGATTGCCCTACCGATAAGACCACATGGCTCTTTATGAAACACGACGTAAAGCTCTGGGGAGTCTAGTCAAACATTGTAAGTAATCATGACCCCCGATTCACTAGAAGGTTTTGGACTAAATTGTTCAAGTTAATGGGTTCGGACTTAAACTTTTCTACTAGCTTTCACCCCCAAAGTGATGGCCAGATGGAAAGGGTGAATACTTTATTGGAGCTATACTTGGGCACATTGTGAGTGCCAACCAAAAAGATGGGTGAAATTACTTGATGTAACCCAATTTTCATTTAACCTCCAAAGGAATGAGTCCACGGGTTAAAGCCCCTTTGAGATAATTATGGGTCAACAACCTATGACCCCACATGCCTTAGCGACAAGTTACAGTGGGAAGAGTCTAGTGGCATTCAAGTTCGCTAAGGCATGGCAGGAATAAGCGAAGTTAGCTAGAGCCTACTCGAACAAAACTTCTAAGAGAATGAAGAAGTAGGCCAACAAAAAGAGGAGGAGGATTTAGTCTTTGTCAAGCTACTGCCCCAACAATTCAAAACCTTGAGAAAGGTGCATAAAGGGTTAATACGTAAGTATAAAGGTCCATTTTCGATACTCAAGCATATGGGTAAGGTTTTCTATAGGCTTCAATTCCCTGCCAAGTTAAAAAATTTTCCTATCTTCCATGTTAGCACGCTAAAACCCTACCATGGAGATAAGGAAGACCCTTCAAAAGGTGAGTCCAAAATGGCTCCTATTGTGGTGGTAACCTCTTTTGATAAAGAGGTGGAGTGTATTTTGGCCGATCACTTGATCTGCCGACGTGATATTCTTAATTATTGAGAATACCTAGTGAAGTGGAAGAATTTGCCCGAGTCCGAGCCAGCTGGGAATATGAGGGTGCCTTATGAAAATTCAAACGCCATATCGAATGGTTCAAGGTTGATGACGCGACGGGGATGTCACAAACTTGAGTGGGAAAGGGTGTTACGCCCAACTCATTTGGCTCCCCAAAATCCAAATGTTGCTACCCATGGCTCTAAGATCTCTATATATACTGCTCACCTAAAATGATAGAGGAAGGCCATAGAATAAGGTGGACATTTCCAAAATGATCAAGAGAGGTCTTAGCCATGCTATAAGACTTTAGTTTGCGCTATTAAGTCGTAGAAAGCTCTAGATAAGACCGAATAGTGCTAGATATGTTGAGATAATTCTAAAAGCTTCTAGAATGACTTAGAAGCACCAAGATGGTTGGTGAACGTCCTAGAAGGATTTTTGTCATACTGGTTCTAAATTTTTTCATGTAAATACCTTTATAGATATTACTATTTTATTTTGGAAGATTCTAGACCCTTTGTAAGATTATGCACTTGGCACAATCATAACCCTAGGTAAGTTTAGGCTTTGCCTATATAAAGAACCTCTTGGGTTTATTTATATATATAAGTCCCATTTGTGAGAGTTGTAAGTATTCTAAGAGTAATATAAAGCTTTCATTCACTCAAACTCTCTTATCGTTTATCACTTTGTCTCAAAGCTTACTCTAAGTTCCTTTCTTGAGTGTTGATAGATTGAGTTAGTGTGACGGACTGTGCTAAGTGCCACACGATTGTCTAGTTTGAGGCTAGGATCGTGACATTAGTCTCTCCTTAGGTAATATGTTTCCTTACTCAGTAATAAATTCCCACCTCATGTTAATATTTCTTTGGCTCTTTTACTAGACTCTTAATGTTAGCCAAACGCACAACCATGGATGCAATCAAATAATAAGTTTGAATTAACCAATCAAAAGATCTGTAAGTTCGGTCCACTTAATTAAGTGACCATAAGTATGTAATATATTCCGAGCACTCTAAATAGTGTATAATAATTCTGTCAGCTGCATAAGAGATATGAATATATGTAATGCGATATGAGTGATAAGAATTAAGATATGTACCTTTTTTCCACAAAATTACAAAATAAACTATGTAGTGTTTTCAATCAAACCAAGTTTAGTTTCAAAACAAATTTTTTAAAATAATATCCAATTTTCTAGAAATTTTGGCAGTATAAATACTATTTGTATCAAAATTCACGAATCAAGTTCCTACATAAAATAGTATAAAAACAAAATATACATCACACTAATGTCTGGTATGATGTGCCTCCCACCTAATTCAATATCAATCATATACTCCAAAAAAAAATCACAAACACATTTTACAAATCAATTTATAAAGTTCTACATTTGACCAAATAAGTAAATTAAAAATAAAAATCAATGAAAATTCATGTAATTGAATCCTACCTTTGTCAAGTGAGTAGGCTAGGTACCAATACCGATGGTAGCCCTTATCGATCAATGCTCGTTTGGCAAGGTAATAATGCGAATTTGCTTGCTTTGGGAAGTTGCCTTTTAAATGAGTACTTGAACATTCAAACTAAGGCTGCTATTGTGATTAGAACGTCTAATTGAGTAAAGATAGACACTAAACTTATCGAATTTAGGTTCTGATGTGAACCCAAGTGTCAGCACGATAAACGAGACAAAACCCAACCATCGTGTCTTAGCTTTTGTGCCCAATTAAAACTTATGAGTGGTATATATTATAATTTGTTTCTCAAGCTCACTAATCAAAAATATGACATCAGAAATTCATTTAGGATCCTTTAATATAAATTGCTTATTTTACACTTTCATGTAGGAAATAGCCCAAAACTGAATAGTTCCTTACTGAATTATTTATCACTAGCAAGTGGTTGGAATGGGTGGCTAGGGTTTTGTCCTTTCTTATGTTATATTTTATAGATTTAAATATAGTTATCGACTTAGTAAGTATTTTTTTTATGTATGATATTTTTCCTTAGTCATTAGATCATTCTGTAACAGTGATCTAATAGTTATAATAATATGCATGAAAAAAAGGACATTATTAATATTATTTATTTCTTTCTTACTTTTTATTATAAAAAGGCGTGCATGGTAAATGCTAATTGGCTAAAATGATAACTATGTATAGCTGAAAATAAAATAGCTACACGATTGTTGTCCTTTAAATATATATAATTATTAAAAAATAGTAATACTAAATCTTCATGTAGTCAGATGAGTTGACTTTATATGGGTTTTAATTAACTGAACCTATGGGCTGACCTAATGTTAGTGGCCTACCATTTTCTTAGGCCAACCCAGCCCAATACAAGCCTATAATCCATGAGTTTAGGGTTGGTTTGTGTCACGACCCGAGGCCGGGTCAATGGCAGAATGGGTATTTCATAAATTAGAAATACCAAAAAGAACTAAATAAAAGAATCAATTCATTCAAAACTTTGCCCCGAGGTCTCTAACCTTTAAAAACTAGTCTCTAACCTTTAAAAACTGGCCTTGACAAAATTTTTAATTGAAAATAAAATCCCACAGTTATGCATCACTCATTGAATATAGACTATAATTGAAACAATTGTTTAATAGTCATACATCACAGATTATCTCATACTCAAACACAGACATAAGTAATACAAACCGTGTCCAAATTTCATATTCTAATTATAAAGTTCAATGAAATCCAAATTCCTACTGAAATTTAAATATTTCACAAGTCTCGTAGGAATTTACCAAATTATAAATAACTAGTTGTTCTGTAAATGCCTCGATCTAACTCTTCTAATCCAAATTACACTGAGTGCCACCTGATGGGAAGAAATGGGGTGAGCAAATGCCCAGTAGGGAATCGATTTCAAGTTCTTATATATATATATAATATGCTCATTATAAAAATTCTGCATAGTTAGTATTCCATTCAAAACAGTTCACAAAACTCAAGTGGAAATCGTAGTCCAACAGTTCAAACATTCCAAACCATTGTAAAACATCCATAAAAACCAGTACATATGTGACATCCAACTCCTCACATAATCAAGAGAGCTAATAATAAATATGTTTTAATTGCATATTAGGCATCTAGAAGTCATTAATAAAAGTTTCATAAAAATATGCTCATTCCTTATGTTATGTGCATTTACATACATGTTATTACACTAATGATTGTCGAAGTGTCCCGATGCAGTGTAAAAGTTCAATACCCTCAGAGAGAGAGCTCAGTGTGCTAAAAGAACAAAGAATATAATTATGAAACTAATACTATGTGCACATGTATTAAGATCGTACTTGTTGATAACTTGGTCAAATAGTAGTTTTTCGGTAAAATGCAATTTTCACGTACTTC